>SMSQ01023365.1:4310-76794 GCA_019453375.1 Ctenoplectra terminalis
CTTCCTAAACTCGCTCGTACACTCTTTTTTTTTTTCTTTAACTGTCTCTTTCTCTCGTCTCCTCATTCGAATCCGAGTAACAAGTATACACGTACATAAAAAAAAAAAAGAAAGAAAAAAAATATCGTTAAACGACGATACGCGGAGAGAAATGTGGCCGCGTATAGTAAATCGTCGGCGAACGGAACGGAAAGTAAAATCGACGCGTTACACACAAGGGATCGAGAAACAAGAGATCGGACGTGTCTCTCTCTCTCTCTCTTTCTCTCTTTCTTTCTTTCTTGATTCACGACAGAAAAAACGAATCGAAAATTCGAGCGGTATGAGCCTCCGGAAATTTCGTTTCATCGCCGATCCACGCACACGATTCGCTGCCTCGAATCCACCGTTCATCGTGTCGATCGAAAAATTCACGCGATTCGCATCCCCTTTCACGCACACACGCAGACATATTCCCTTTCTTTCTTTCTTTCTTTCTTACTTTCTTTCTTTCTGTTCGCAAAACTTTCGCTCTATTTTTTTTTTCTCGTTTTCTCCGGTCTCTCTGCCGCTTGTTTCATCCCTCGTTTTTGCTACGTACGAAACGATGAAGACTGGGGCCTGGGGTGGGGCTTCGGAGAAGGGGCATTTCGTAACAGTTACATTTAGGATGCACTTACACGAGTAACATAGTTGCTTGTTTTTTTGGTTTTTCTTTTACCATTTCGACACCGAGAGTGTGACTTGGGTGGGGTACAAAAAGGTTCTTTCTTTCTCTCGTTCTCGTAGATCTCTTTCCTCCCTGTCCGGGGGGACGCGGCCTGGAGTTCAACATGGCGCGCCCTCCGGTCCCGCAGTTCGAGGGTTGATCCGTCCATTTCCGGTCTTCGACGACGCCGAAACGTCGTTTTCATCCATCCTTTCTTGTTTCTCGATGGGTATCGATCTACCGTCGTGTTTTCGGTATTCTCGTCGATATCCGAGCCGCGACCTCGTCGTGAACAGGAAGTCGATGGACCAACCCCCTTTCGCCATGCTGTAATCGAGGTACAGCCCTACGCGGTATGTGTGTGTATATATAATATATATATAATATATATAATATATAATTATATGTATATAGTTTACATTCAGCAAGTAGTTAAAGTATTGAAAAATATATATGTAATTAATTACAAATCTAATGATCATCCTCTTGTTAATTCATTACTTGGTAGAATAATCGATAGGTTTTTTTTTTTTTGGGTCTTTCTTTGTGTTTCATTGGTGTGTCGTGTGAGTGCGTGTAAGAGTGTTCTGTACGTGTGTGTATGTGTGTGTGTGTGTATGTCATTTCGAGTGTGTCCGATACACAAAACGCATATTAATATTGTTCTCTTCCATTCAGCTTCGTTTTGCTTTTCTCTTGCTGTTTTAGCATGAAACGGCTTTCTCTTTTCAACTGTGCCTGGAGATCGTACCACTTTTGCTCACTTCCGCTCTGACACACGCCATCGATGTTCAGATCGTTCTCTCTGTGTGTTATTTATTTATTTATTTTTTTACTTTTTTTTTTTTATTTTGCTTTCGTTCAACCTTTGGACAAAGAAGAAAAGTGAGAACGAACCGATAGTATACGAGTTTCGAGTTATTTCGAATATTTTTTTTTTCAGCTTCATATTTTTTTTTTCCGTTTCTTTCGTTTTTTTTTTTTCTTTTTTTTTCTTTTAATTACCCGTGTCAGAGCCACGCACAATTTCCCTCTCTCGAAATCATTCCGTTACTTCACCCCTTCTATAAATGTATGAATATATATTATATCTAATATTGCAGTGTTCGGTTATCGCTATGACATTAGTTACGTTACCACGATTACTTGTTTCTCCATTTACGGTTAAAGAGACAATATCGATCGCTATAGTTTATAGACACAATGATACTTTAAAGAGACAGATTTATCGTTTGTTACGTCGTCACGTTACTTCGTGTTATTAATTATTAGTTACTTTTTTTGTTCTTTTTCATTTACTTCTTGTGTTGTCGTGTACCCGAGTTAACTTCGAACGGTTAGCAGCGTGTCTGTGTACGTGTGTACGTGTATACGTGTGTCCCTGTGTGCGTGTACGTGTTTAACCTTAACCTCTTCATCGTCTTCGTCTTTTTTTTTTTTTTCTTTTTTTTTTCTTTGTTAACGAATACATCCATTACAGATTATGGAAAACTATGCGTAATTTTTTTTGTTTTTTTTTGTTTCCTTGCTTACAAAGTGTTTCATTACAATCGTATTGTAATCGTATAATACTATATGTTTATCTTTTGTGTATCTCAATGTATGCTCTATATCAATATCCCGTTCTTTCACTGCCCTTCTCCTCTTTCTCCCTCTTTATCCTTCGCTTCCTCTCACGTATCACCACACCTATCCATCTCACACGCCTCTACGCGTCCGCCATTTCGATTCGATTCAGAATCCCTGTCCGTTCATCCTTTCTTTCTTTCTTTCTTTCTTTCTTTCTTTCTTTCTTCCTTTCTCTCTATCTTCCTTTTTTTTTTCTTTTTGGTTTTGCTACAAGAGTATACATCGCGTATGTGTGTTTGATTCTTCGCTGAGCTGAGCCTCTCGTCTCAAGCCGAGATCCACATTTGATTCGCAACTTATTGCAACGCTTGCCTCCATTTGCCTCCCCTCTTATCCCTCTTCTAACTCTTCCTTCTCTTCCTCCTCAACGATCATCGACGATCGCAATAAACTCGAGACGCCGCTCGATTAATGGCCAAAAGCGTGACAAGATCGTCTTCTCTGGGATCCCCTTCCGTTCGAATCGAGGATTTCTCGCTGTTCCGCGGACCCATTCGTTCGATTACAAAGATTAGAAAAATAATCGGCGCGAGGAGCTCTCTCTCTCTCTGGGGCCAGTCGTCAAGCGTCTCGAGTCTAAATCGCGATTCATCGATAACTATTCACGATCCAAGCTGTTCCTTTCCGCGGAAAACAAACGATCCTGTAAATATAATCGACCATGTATACAGTCGTCCAAGACGGATGAAGATGACTTCCGGTCTTCCGCCACGAACCAAACCTCGATAGTTACCATTATTTCCCTTTCCAACGACTCATTCTTTCAACTCATTTCTCTCGCTCGTTCTCTCCCTTCCTCTCTCTCTCTCTCTCTCTCTCTCTCTCTTTCTTTAACAATAGCAGGTACTAGCATAGCTACCACAGTCGTACGTATCGTTAATAGTTACAATTAAGTTTAGATATTACTAAAGGGTACTGTTCTTCCGCCTTGTCCCCTCTCGCCTCTGCTACCCGCGATCTCTCACCCCATCTCTACCCTTATTAGTTCCGCAGTTTTAAAAACTTGTTTTAGCACCCCCCATGTGGCCAGAAACCTGCCGACTCGCTCGCCCCTTGTGATCGAGTTCTCTTTCAAGTTCCGAATCGATTCGACGAGAAGCTTTCGATTATTCTCGCCGTTGTTTCCGTAATTCTATCGAGGCGACGCGTCGTCAAGAAAGACCGACGGTTCGAAACAATTTCACTATCCTCGAAGAACCACGCTCTCCCTCGAACGAAATTTCATTTAAATTTATAACGGGAAATATTATAAACGCTCGCGTCGACATCGATTCGATGAAACTGATCGATCGTGCGCTCGGATGTATCCAGGCGGTACGACAGCAGTGGAGGAAGCTGCTGCTCGGCGTCGATCATACAAAACTGGCTATATAAAAATCCGTACGAAAGAACGACGAAAGTTGACGCCTAAAATTATACTACTTATACATTTACACGATACAAATTCACGCTAATGTTTCGAAACTAGTCTAAGGATAGAGGATCGCGCTGGATCGAGCGGATCGGTCGATGAAAACATCGATCTTAATATTTTTGTTCGGCTGCTAACGCGCGAGCTCGCGAGCTCGTCGACACTCTCTGGCCACGCGTATTCCGTACGTTTTGTCCCACGACGACAATATTAAACACTTTTTAATACTTTTAGCACCTAGTGCCCGGCCCGCGGCTCGCGGCACCTCCGCCATCGTTGCTGTCGCGTTTTAATCCTACTCGACGGACGGGGCCGACCGTGACACGATCTGACAAGCTCGGCGATCAAATAAGGAGAAATTATGATTCAGCATGCTTGATTTGGAAGCTGATCTTTGGCTCGAGGTCTTGCGTCAAGCGGCGTGGATTGAAGATTTTTCTTTATATATATATTTTATTTCTTTTGGTTAAATGTTTGTTATACGTACGTTTTCAACCGTTCATCTATAAATTGGTTTGAAAATATGACCGATTGTTAAAAACTTCAATCGTTCGACCGTGGATTTTGATCGATCGCCTTGAAATTTTGGCAAACTGAAGTTTGTGTAATTTTTATGTATCTTAAGTATTTTTATTCGATTTTAGTGGAAACATTGATAAATCGTATTTGTGTTAATTAGATCGATTAAAAATGTACGTATAGAAACAGTCAAACCTTGCACACGAATCGGTAAATATTTACCAAATAGACCGTGTTAAAAAATTTTAATTTATACTAGAACTTGGATAAAAATAAACAAATTTGCTAAAACCGAATTCCTCTTCTCCATCGCTTCTCGCAAAGACCTCACAAGCGGATCAACGCTCGCAGGCGTGTTCGAGGTCACGAGCACGGTCGCAGCATGGCCGTCGAGGACAGTAACAGTGGCCTTTAATAACGTAATCACCTAATTAATCTCGCGAACGCGAACCGGCTGGTTGCTCGCTGCTCCAACCCCTGCGTCGCGGCTTTGTTTCCCTTTCGACGCGTCCTTTGTCCCCGATCTTCGAACATCGCCCAAGTGGAGGCAACTACCGAACTTCGAATATGTCTCTGGCGATGGATCGATGGAATAAAGCCAGAAATTAACGAATTACCAATCGAACGAGTTATATATTTCGTGTATCTCTATTTAAAAAATTTTTAGAAAATTTAGAAACATTATTAATAGGTCTTTAAATCATGAAAATTAAGAAGAAAATTTTGAAATAATTTGCATGAATATCGCAAGACAAAATTAAAAAAAAAAAAATTTAGATAATACGGAAATTAAATGTTTATTGCCAAAAATAATATAAAGGAAGATCTATCTGAATGCTTGGCAATTTGTTAAGCCGAACCGGATGTTCGATGGCGCGGAATTAGGAAAGTTGGCCAACTGTCGTCCGTTTATCGCGAACTTGGACTTCTGAAGGATGTTGTTCCACTCCGAGAGAGTTTCGAGACGTCCAGCGGACGTCACGCGGTGGAAAATCGACGCGTCGAAAGGAAATGCTCGGGAGGATTAGTTAGAGACCGGAAACGAATGGCTTCACAGCGGGGCAGCGACGCAACGCGGCCATATTCCCGTTCGTTCGAAGCGAACACGCCGCCACTCTACCTTTTTTCCCTTCTACTCCCTCTTCTCCTCTCCTTTGCTTCGCTTTTCTCACGTTTTTTTTTCTCTCCTACGCTCTACTGCATTTATTATAAAAATAAAATGTAAAATCGTACCGAGGACGAGTTTTCCGAACGGTATGGAACCGCGAGCACCATCTGCGACTCGATCGAGAAAGAATCCCTGGGCTTCTCCGGCAGCCGTGTCTCTTCATCCTCCATTTTTCGTTTTTTTCCTTTTTTCTTTTTTTCTCATTTTGCTTCCTTTTTCGCGGCTCTTGAACGTCGATCGGTCTTTTTCTTTATCCCTGCTGCTTACTGTCTCCGATTTGATCGTTCTCTGTTTTATCGCAATGAACAAGAAGGATACCAGGAAAAAGTACATACACATATATGACTCAGCGTCCCCGGGTGTTCGTTCGTCGACGCTTCGACAGACCGGCTACAGGTAGTCCCTACACCGTTTCGCGAGAACCCGCGAAGTGAGTGCATATCTTGAATATAATACATAGGCTCTACAGATATATTCATTATCAATTCTCCGACTATACCAGTGAAAAAATAAATTATTACACGTTGGTAATATCTGTGTGTACGTGTGTTGGTGAAGTCGTGCGCGATATTAAGTGTCCGCACACCCCGCCATCCTGTGTGTTCATTACTTCCTCGGACGCGTGTGTGAATCGGTGTGTATATGTGTTCGATCGCGGATCTCACCACGCCACCAGCAGGCGGGGCGTTCCTTGTGTTCACGTGGCAAATGTAGACGTTTTTCAGTGTACATATGTGTGTGTGTGTGTTTGTGTGTGTTTGTTTGCGAGTCGCCAGGTAAATGGGTGGGAGTGAGTGTGTCCGTTGCGTGGTGAATCTGGCCTGTGTGGAATATTTTACGTACATACGTGTTGTGCACGCTGTGTGTGTATGTGTCTCTTGGCTTTTTCGCTGTCACAGGTATATAGGCGCATGGCGTTTCGTTCGACATCCCGTTTTGTTTTTTTTTTCTTTTTTTTTTTTTTTATCTTTCCTACACCGAAAGCTCGCGAATTGGTCTCTGTTCGTATAGAGTACATGTATTTAAGTGTATTTACTCTATTTTTATGATCCGGTTTGACGCGACACAGGAAACAGCCATTCGTCGAACATACGCCTAGCGCCATCGCAATCGGGTGTCCGTGTTGATTTCCAGTGATAGAACGTTAGATACACGCGGATCTCTCTGTACGTTTGACTTGGTACGATCGCAAGGTACGCGTTCGCGAGTCCCGTCGCATCGAACAAGTCCCTCCTCCTCTTCGGTTCCTCCACCTGTCCTCTCCTCTAAACGTCTTGCACGCACGCTTCAGCACACAGCCGCACCGAACTCAAATCCGTCTACTATACACGCTCTGTATAATCTCACTCTCGCTCTCGCTCATTCTCTCTCTTTCTCTCCCTCTCTCCATCTCCGTCCCGCGAATGGTCGCATCCTCACGGGTCCACGCGCGCGCGCGCGCTTGAGCACGCGCTCGTTGACCCGGTGTCTGTTCCCCGGTGCTGATTGCGTCCTTTCTGCTGAAGGCGTCTTCCCTCTTCCGCTTCCTCTCTCCCTGTCTCCGTGTACGTTGCCGACACGTATACACGAAAACCGCGTGTCGGTGGACCAGTTGTCCCATCGGTTTGCCAGAGAGAAAGAGAGAGAGAGAGTATTAAGACCCTCTCCCGACTATCCGGAATCTGATCGAATGAGAAAACAGGGGTCGATGACCTTCGGATTGCTCCCTCGATGAAGGATACGCGTCGTTGCGAGAACGACGATGACGACGACGACGACGACGGAGGCGATAAATGACCGATTCTGGGGATTAACTATGTAGAGCTACCATGGCGACTTCCGATTGGATCGTTTGTTGGAGAGAGACAGTGGGAACTAGTGGGTGAGCAGGAACCGACGGCCTCGCCCGCTGTACGCGCGACAAGATCTCGGATCAGGAACGTCGGCATGATAAACGGTCCGGTCTTTCGGGCGATCCTTCGATTCTCCCTCCTGTCCAGCGACGCAGCAGAGGATCAGGCGCGACTCCAGCCGCTCGTTCTCGACTCGTGCGAGGTATTAGTTAGCTACGAGGAGGTGTTGATATTGGCTGGCCGGGTAAGGCGCCACGGAGCCGAGGCCGAAGTTGTTGAGACCCTCGACGAGCGCGGTCTTGTCCTGCTGCTGGCCGGATCCGTTCACGTTGCTGTTCGTCGCGGCGGAGCCGATCGGGCCGAGGTTTCCGGCGCTCTGCGAGTTCCCGTTGCTGCCTGCGGTGTTGCTGGTTCCGTTTACGCTGCCGCCATAAAACTGGTGACCAGCGATCGTCGTTGGATCGAGGTAGGATGACGGGAAGTTGGCGCCTGTGTAGAGATCAGCGGACAGATAGCCGCCATGGCTGGACGAGTCGAAGATGTTGCGATGAGAGAACTGGGGATGGTACGCTGCTGGACCGTGTTGGAAAAAGTATGCGCTCGGATCCGTGTGTTGTTGACCGGCACCGGGCACTATGCTTCCTGGAGAGAGGCTGCGACTGCGCGGGGAGCTCTGAGACACGGGCAAACCACCTGAGACCGCTTGCTGCTGCTGCTGTTGCTGTTGCTGCTGCTGCTGCTGCTGCTGTTGGTGTTGCTGGTGGTGGTGGTGATGATGGATCTGTTGCTGCATGGCGCGCTGCTTGATGTAGTTCGAGAACTCGGTGGGGGACATTCTGAAAGCAACACGGTTACGTGCGATTCATCTGTCTGGCTTGGTACGTTTGATTTAGGTGCTTGTGGTTGGGATTGCCGGCGGGGTGCTGGTTTGGATCGAATGGTGCACGGGAAGATGCAGACTCGACTCTGGATTTCAACCCTTTCGGTGTTAAGACGTAATTGTAACGATTGCAACTATGCGTGCATGGTTTAAGGCCAGTTACGAAGTTCATCGAGCGACGAATACTTCGGACACGATTATTTCACAGATTATGATCAAAGAAAATTGTACATATATATACGTATCGGAGATTGTTTGGAGCTTAAAAGTTTCCGGTAAGATACCGATCAAAAGATACCATACGACACCGAAAGGGTTCAATCGACATCAACAACCAGACCTCCCACCACAAAACCCCTAAGCTCAACTCCAAAAAAGATCCCAAGAATCGGCCACCAACCTGTTCGCTCGTTTGCTGCTGGTCTTCAGCTTGGTGCTACCAAACTTGGTCTGCGCGAAGGTGGCGGTGGTGAAGGTGAGCGGCGCGGTTGTTCGTGGGATGAAAGCCGGGACAGGACTAGGCGAACCCTTGAACGAGCTTGTAATTGGTGTCGGCGATGGCGCCGACGAGGAACCGGATCCGTGACCGCTCTGCTGATTGTTCGACGACCCGTTGCTCGCGTTGCTGCCTAACGAGCTGGGGAACGGCGACGTGGACTTGGGACTAAGACTCAGCCCGCCGAGGGACGTGCCTACGGCTTCGATGGGCCTGAAGCACTGAGCCTCGGGATTGAAGGTCTTGGTCACCTCTCGGTCGGCCGAACTCTCGTCGTGAGGGTCCCCGGTCTCAGAGTAGAGGATCTTCACCGCGTTCATCTCGCCGATTCGATAGCTCACCTCTCCAGGATCGACCCAGACGGCCAACTCGGCGGGAAGGTTCTCGAGGATGTCCTGAATGGGCACGCCGCTCTCCTTGGCGGCCCGTTCCAACACCGGGTCCACGGGGTCGCCTGTTTTCAGACATCTGAACGCAGATCCCTTGAACGGCTTCTCCGGGTACCAGTGGCCCTTGAACTTGTCCTTGAGCGCCTTCTCGAGCTCCTCGCCGAAGATGTTCACCCGCCTTCGCGGCAGCTTGTTGTAAAGGTACGATATCACGAAGTTGAGCGCCACCTGCACCTCGATGTGCATCTTGCCCTTTGCTGGGAGAATCTTCGGGCTGTTGCTGGTCCTCGCAGCCGCGGAATAGCACTCAGCACGTTCGCACGATCGGCCGTCTTGCTGCCAACGCCTCACGGCTTCTCAATGATACGCCACTAGACGACACGGGCGTCGACTGTGGCGTGAAACTTTTGGTCTGGTTGTTCGGGTGGTTGGTGTACGAAGTTTTGTTCCCTCCGGTTGGTGAGACTGTAACGTGAAAGAGGTGGTTGATCGTTAGATCGGTTGCTTCGGATTTTCTTGTGGAATATTGAATTTATCGTAAGACGTTGTTCGAGTTAGTGGAGATTCTATTTTTTTTGAGAGCTTTCAAAATATTTTTTCAAACGAGAACTAGGGATCGTAGCAATGATAATCAATTCTTTGCGTTCCGGTTATATAATTTTATCATCTTCGTATTAAAACTTTTAGCGATATTCCGATGTTGTTATAACGTTTCAAAGATCTATCAATTTTTTCCAGTGCTACCTATAAATTTCTGAATCGTTAGATCGACTCTGCTTCTTTCCAAAAATTCATATCTATAATCTCGTTTCAAGCAGTTCGCTATTTCTCGTCACGCATTAAAGAATAGCAACACGGAGGCAGTCTGTAACGAACTTCGAGCGAAAAAAGCCCCGCATAAAAATTCGCGAGCCACGCACAAAGGAGTTCTCTCTATCGGTCGTTCGAGTGGTTTTCAACGAGCGCGGAATCACATTAAAAGAGTGGCGGGTGCGAGTATCTTCGAAAGGCCGTCGCTTTTACTCCAGCTGGGCCCGTGTTATCGGTTCCTTTTCACGATCGCGCATTGAAACGGAACGCCGCTTCCGGTTACTCGGCCAACGCTCACCCCTTGAACAGAGTCGAACGAGAGCCAATCGTTCTCGACGTATTCGCATAATGCCTTCTCGGGCTTCCTGCGTTTCGCGACAAAACCCTCTTATCACAATTCTCGCCCCTTTCTCGCTTTATCTGCACGGTAATTTGGAAGTCGATTACGTGTCAAATTTTAGGGATCGATTTACTCGTGTTACATTCTAATCGTCTTCCTATTTTAGTCTCCTATAAAGTAATGTTACAAGATGAAATACATTTTTATTTTTTTTAATACGAAGTACCTTCGTATTTAATAAATAGTTTAACGGCTTAAATTTGTCGAAAGCACTTTTTAATAAATATTTGATCTCGTACCTCGGTTTCATTACAATTATAACTTGAACGACCTCCGTTACCTACTTCTCTTCTATATCCAAGTTTAGAATATGCAACGTGGTCGACAAATTTAATAACCAAGTAAACCTCTTTGCTGATTCACTCGGTAAGATCGCAAATACCATTTACCGATTCCTACGTAAGAGTCTGTTTACTTAAAACCGCACGTACCGTCGTGCAAAATTATTCTCAAGAATTTTGTATAAAAAGAGAGCTCTATTGACTAAAATAAATTAAATAATTTCCTAACCAAAAAACCATCTCTACCCACTCCGTATCTTCTCTCCATTCTCTCCAAACATAACAATCTATCCGAAACGTTAAAACGAATCCATCGAAACGCGTCCACCCTCCAAAGTTCCACCCCTTCACGTGTCTCCTCTCAACAAAAATGCTCAACAGGAACAGAAGCACTCAGACACCATAACTTCCTTAAGATTCTCATTTCCGTTCGGTCTACCAGCTAAAGGTCTGTCCAGAAGCTCGCCGAGACGAAAGCAACCGAATCGTTCGTCAGTCCGATCCGAAACGCGTCCACTCTTCGATGCTCGAGCGCGTATCGAGAAGAATATTCAGCTGGTCGCGCGATTACCGTGAAACGAACTCCAATAAAAAGGAATTGGCCTTACTGTCGTGGCCGAGTGGCCATCTTCCACGGTGGAATCTCGTCGCAATTGCGGAAGTTACCCTCTGAACCCGAACGACATCGAGAGGGAAAGCCTTTTCTTTGCTCTTCACCCTCTTCACCCTTCTCCTTTCGTTCCAGCCACTTCCTTCGTCTCTACCCCCTTTTTCCTTCTTTTGTGTCCGTTTCTCTTTGTTTCCTCCACACTCCCGTTCCTTCTCTCTTGTTACAGCTTCTCCGTCTTAAACATCGTCCACGGACGCTTCTATTTCCTGCTCGAGGATCGCTGGACGACCATCGAGGCTGTCGACTGTGTCCTTCGAGCCCCGTCTCACGGAACTCAATTCCGACGCAGCGCTGTTTCTCCTTCTTTAGCGATCTTTTTTCGAGAAAAGGAAAAGAGACGAGCTTCCAAGAAAGTCCACCGGACAACCAGCCATTTTGTAATTTTGTACGAGGGAACGTTCGTGGCGGTGGATATATATATATTCTTTTTCTTTTTTTTTTTCGTTCTTTTCAGGTTGTTCTTTTTAGGTTGTTCTTCTGTCTCGCCCGGTGTAACAGCATCGGTGACGTATAGCGGCGAGCTTCGTCCCTTCTGGCCGAAACGTAGCAGGGTATTTTTCAATTACGCGACTACAAGCCGTCTTTGTGGTTGCTCTGCGGCTCGTT
This sequence comes from Ctenoplectra terminalis, assembly GCA_019453375.1. Classification (NCBI taxonomy): domain Eukaryota; kingdom Metazoa; phylum Arthropoda; class Insecta; order Hymenoptera; family Apidae; genus Ctenoplectra; species Ctenoplectra terminalis. Next base: position 16,090 of record SMSQ01023365.1, read on the forward strand.
CGCATCCCCTGGTTGTACACGCGTGAAAAAATATGCTAGCATCACGGTCGCTTTATTGGTGAATAAATAGCTCGCGATGTTTGAATTTTCCGCCGGAAATTGTGGGCATTAGTGTTAAGGGTGAAAATTTAGATATTCGAGGGTAGGTTTTTAATCTATATCGGATATTTTTTATCGTTGCGACAAATTGCGTACATTCTTCTTCGAATGGTTTAAGTTTGATCAATTAATTTACCTGAATTTTTTTTTTTTTCTTTTTTTATTAACCGATGGAGTTAATCGGTTTGAAAAATTGATTGTTCGGTCTTTAAGTCCGCTTTCTATTCCATAGAGAGTTAATACTGCCTGGATCGGTATGCGGACGAAGCAAAATTGAATAGGAAATGAATGAATTGAATACATACACCTCGTTCTCAGCTGGCATTGACGTTATAATTTAGGGTTTGTGCAACCTTTACACACGACTACTTGCATAAATCAGCCGGGTCGATTTATGTAACTCGCTCACAATGCGTTGAGCCATGTTTGTTTCCGTTCTCATACTCGTTCCTTTTAATTTTCATTCCTCTCTCTCTCTTTTTTTAACTCCAATCAAACGTTCAATCAAATAATCAAATAATCTAACCACAATAAATTCCTATTTAACTACCAAACAAAAATACCACCGACTAATTTTTGCAGATCAATCAAAATTAAAGCATCCAAAATAACGAACAACAAAAAATAAAAAAAAAAATAAAAAGAAAGATCATAAGATCAATTGATTCTTAAATTAATAAAAAAAACTTAATTAATTTCTCTGCATCCTCTTCATTTTTTTTTCTCTCAAACCCACATTCGTCACGTGTATAATTTCCTAACTCTTTCTCCACGATCCATCTTTCATCGTCAACAAGCTTCCACCCCGATGCCCAACGAAATTACCAAAACCATTCCACCAAGTAGCCCCATCTCGTTCCTCATACTACTCAGCGTATCACGATCTTTCGAAACGCAGCAAAACTCATTCCTCAAGAGCCGTCGATACTTGCCAAGAAACGGAAGTGGAGGCTGAAACGCCTCCCCCGTTTCCCAACCCCCTTCCAAGCCACCGACCAAAGGGAAAATGTTTTCGTTCCAGCCAACTCCTCCGGCAGCCGTGGCTGGATATGTAGGTTAACCCCGCTGCACCCTTTCTGCCTCCAGTAGTACTACACGACGACGGGGTTGCCAGTGGTATTGATCCCGGCCAGGGTTGCCGGAAGGTTCTCAAGTTAAAAATACACGGCCTTGCGAGTCGCGCGGCTGCCAGGCGTTTTCGTGGCTCCCTTTCGCGTAGAATTTCTTTTTTTTTTTTTTCCTTTTTTTTCCATCACGGAACAGAGGGTTAGAGCGGTGGGAAGAGGTTGGAACGATTCAGGGGACCCGATAATTATCGCGGAGGCTACATCGCGCAGGACCAAGTTCTTCGTCCGACCTCGAGCACTTTACGACGCGGCCTGAACAACTATTAAACAACTGCAGCCCGAGTAACTACTAATTAAGAGGCAAGACGCTTGTTCCACCCCTGGGGGGGTAATTAAAAACGAATCGGGGAGACGAGCTGTGGTGGAAATATTAAATATGGATTTTCGGGGTCGTTTGGAATATTTTAGAGGGTGATGGAAGAGGAAATCGAAGAAGGAAGGTTTTAGTGTTTCATTGGGAAAGTGGAAAGGTAGGGGAAATTTTACTGTTTTTGTAGAGGGAAGAAAGGGGAAATGAAAATTGCAGTGTTTCGCGGAAGAAGGGGGAAGGAAGAGAAAATTGAAGGAAGACTTTAGTGTTTTGTACAGGAAGGGAAAAGGAGGATTTTAGTGGTTTATAGAGAAAGTAAAAAGGGAGAAATAGTTTTACTGTTTTTGTAGAAGAAAGAAAAGGGAAATGAAAATTTTAGTGTTTCACGGAAGAAGGGGGAAGGAAGAGAAAATTAAAGGAAGACTTCGGTGTTTTGTACAGGAAGGGAAAAGGAGGATTTTAGTGTTTTATAGAGAAAGTAAAATGGGAGAAATAGTTTTATCGTTTTGTAGAAAAAAGAAAAGCGGAATGAAAATTTTAGTATTTTATAGAAGAAGGGAGAAGGAGGAGGAAATTAAAGGAAGACTTCAGTGTTCTATAGAGAAAGGGAAAGAGAGGATTCTAGAGTTTTATGGAGAAAGTAAAAAGGACGAGAGTATTGTACTGTTCTATGGAAAAAAGAAAGAGGAAAAGAAAATAAGAATAATTTTAGTGTTTTATAGAAGTGAGAAGGAAGAGACAATTAAAGAAGGAAGACTATAGTGTTTTATAGGGAAAATAAAAGGAAGATTTTATTGTTTTATAGGAAATGGGAGAAGGAAGTGAAGATTTTAATGGAAAATGGTGAAATTGGAATGCGTTGATAGCCCCTGTGAGTGGTTTAGATGGTAGTAAATGGTTTCTGAGAAGAGTCGATGTAAAGGTAGATATAGCAGGCTGGATGTAATGGAACTGGGCTAGATCCAAAGTAGGTTCGAACTAGGCCTGATGCAGACACGCAGGCTAAGAGCAAGTTGAAAATAGGATCGAAGTAGGCTTCAAGTTGGCTGAAAGCAGGCCCAAAGAGTACTCGAAGTGGGTCGTGTCGATGCTAGTCGAAAGGGAGGCCGAAGTGAGCCAAAAGTAGATTCGAAGTAGGCCTGATGCTAATGACAGTCCAAAAGTGTGCCTAAAAATTGGGGGCGAGCTTTCGGTTGCTTTTTTTTTTTCACGAGAACGAGCGTACTCGAGAGCCATCAGAAATGTGTGGAAATTTAAATTAAAGGAATTTTGTGAAATACATTATGAAATTAATTAACGCTGTGCAACGCAATCCGAGTTAAAAAAATACACGTTTTATTCCAATTCTACTGCGGTATTCTTTCACTGTATCTTTTTTCCATCGGAATGAAAAACTGAAGCAATAATTGTACTTCGCATAAGTAAAAAAAAAAAAAATTCAGTTTCTTTATTCAGCCTGTACTTATTAAATTTTATCTCCGCGCTTTGCTTATTAAAGCACTGTGCTATACCAGATGGTTCATTTATAATATTCATCGACTAAAAAATTTTCAAACCAAAGTGAGAAACTATGCTCAATTACAATCCTTTTATTCAATAAGCAAGCAATATTCGGGTTGTAGAAGATTAATAAAACTGTCAATTTATTTACCAGATAACTTAAAATAATTTCGAACCACGAAAACACTTGTCGCATTTTCAACTTCACCCCCTAAAGTAATCCAAAATAAACTTGCAGCTCCATCAATCAACCTACATCCCCAGAATATCTCTCAGAAGCTCGACACTTGACTCCTCGAAAACAATCGCAATAAAAGGGGTGCAAAGGGGTTCAAAGGACAGCTTTTTTTCCGGCCTCCGCGAAACCTTGGGGGTGAGAACACCGGGGTTGGCTGCAGGTGCGCGTAAAGACCCACGAGTACACCCTTTCTCGGCTGCTGAATGGAGGCCACGTGGCTGAAGGGGCACTGAATGTGGGCCAGAGAAGTGTTCTTCAGCGAACCAAGTCAATGGAGCACAGATCCACCCGAGTCTATCGTTTCTTTTTTTTCCTTCTTTTTTATTTTTTTCGAGGGTGTTTTTAACGTCGATGTTATTTTCTTTGCGTCTGAATCGCTTCGTTGAAGAAAAAAAAACAAAAAACATAGAGAGAAACCGAAGGGAAGAAGTCTGAGGATAATTATGCCACTCGATGAGCCGAGTGGTTCCCTTCGATCCAGAACTCGATGGCGTCGTCTCTATGAACGACGCGTAATTGCGCATCCGTGCATGGGGGAACCGTGGCGAGCGCCCCGCGTGGAGCTAGGCTGCGATAGAATCGATTTTGGGAAGGCGAGGCTCTGTTTTTCATGGGGATTCATTGACTTCTCTGTGCACCAGAAAGGCACACGAATTCGTGTGAAACGTTTCGCACCAGAGAATATTACTTTTGTTACGATATTACCAGGTTATGAATTCTTATGCAAATTCATAATTCTGAGAATATGGTAGAAAAATTAAAACTTTGATGGAAAATTATTCCACCTACAAAATTGGACATTTTATATATTTCTTTTACATAACGTGGACTCTGTACAATTTTGCATTTTTAAGCAAACAATCGCGGTCTAGATATTACCATATCTATAATCCGAGAGACGTAGAATAAATTTTTAGCGATTAAAAAATTTTAAAGCATAATTTCTTGTTACTTGGAATTGAAAAAAATGTTATAATATTCTTAAGTAACGGTAATGACTGCTGGAAAATTGAATTGTTGCTAACCGAAGGATTAAACGTGCGAGGTATAAGTTTCTGTCACGGATAATGTGATTTCTAACTGGAGTGTAATGAATTTCTTAATTGTAACTTCAGCGGGGCGTTAACGATGATAATTTGTTCACGCGTTTTCTTCTGGAACGAAGAGAGCAAAAGGAAAGCTTGGAGATTCCAGGGGAAAGGTATTCGTCGAATGAAGATAGAAGTATGCAGCCGGGAAGCGGTGGAAAGTGGATTTAATTACGACTCGACCTAAATAGGGTCAAGACACGGGTGCTCGACCCGACCCAGTCGTCCCTGCCTTCTGCCGCTCGAGTGAAAAGGTGTTTAAATTGCGTCCTCGTCAAACGCGATACTAACAGTTCTCGCGAGAGTCGCGTAACATTTTAAATGAACGAGCAGAAAAATATATAATCGTATCCAACAATATTAAAATTCTGACTCGAACCTTACTAAAATCTCACATTGCCTCGACGAAAGTAGTTTTTCAAATTAATCACCATACTTACAAATATATAAAAACTAACGCAAAAAAATATTTACATGCTTCTTGAAACATCAAATTAAACAAAATTAGGTTTTAGAACAGCGTACTCTCCGAACCTCGCCCTTTCGAACACCATTCTTCTTCTTAATTTCACTCTTCTTTACAGACACTTATTATAACCGTTATATTATTCTTGAAGCTGCCACACAACTAAAAAATACGCGTACAACTTACAAAACAAGCCTAATCTGGCGAATAAAAATTCCTAACCAAATCGTTTCCATCAACTTACATCCCAGACGTTCGCCAACAATTTCTAAGTCTTCGCGTCCGACCTATCGCTGACTTACACCCCTCGCTCCATTTCCACATTTCACTGGAATCCCTAAATATCCCGAGCGATCCTTCTAAATACACCGCGAGCCAAACAACGCGGCACAACAAGTTAGAATTAGGTCCTGCAACGAGATCTGTTTCCTCTCCAAGTTGTTCCACCAGTTTCCAACTTGTTCCAACGACACCTGTCGTCCTTCCTTTCAGAAGATTCAAGGCTGCGCAACCAGCGACGCGGACCTTCCGAAGGTCGATTCATCGTGGATGCTCGAGCTCGAAGAGCTGTCAGTGGGATCGGGCAACGGCGACGGCCACTGGTTCGCAGCACGTTCTCTCTCGCCTGCGACTGGCAACTCTCCGATTACTCTATTCTGACAATGAATAGATGTCGGACGGGAGGAAACTGTGCGGAATCGTCGTTACGTAACGATCGGTTACACAACGAATCGTTGGGCTCACGTGCGCGAACCGGCCGTCATGGCGACGTTTTAAAGGTCGTCCAGACGTCGCATAAACAAATCGTCTCGTATTCATGGGAGACAGATATCGATTCGAGGGCCTCGCTTCCACGACACGGCCTTCTTCCACCCTTTTGGCGCATCGAGACGCTGGTCTGCGCCACCCGATCTCGCCACGGATCGATCGATCGCTTGGTGTAATGCTTCAAGATGCTTTCTTGTAATAGTCGGTGAAATATGTATTGAGTTCCAACTAAAATGGAAATTTAATCCCGTTCCTTGGATAAAATTAGATATTCCCGAGGTAATTTTAGCATAGTTATGAGACTACTTGCGGTCGAACAAGGGTTGAAACAGGGAAACGATAAGGCGAACGGTTAGGTAGGTTGGGGATTAATCCATTTTTTTTTTCTTCTTTTACTTAATACCTTTTTTAATTTACTCCTTGTCTTATGATTTTTTAGATCACCAGGAGTAATGGAATTAAAAAATTTTTATTTTTCCGCTGGGGCTGTGTACTCTGGTCTTTGGTGGATAAGCTTTTTAATCGTTTTGCTTATTTAGATTATTTGATCGAATTTAATGTGCACAGTTACAAAAAAAGAGAATTAAGCGATAGTGTCGTACAGAAATTTAAAGAAATTGAAAGAATTTCTTAAAATTTAAAGAAAATGAATTAGAGTAGTTTTATGTACCATTTTTAGATTTGATTATCGAGGGTGGGACAACGCGATGGTTATTTTAGGTTAAAAGTAAATTATAGGTTTCCCATTTACGATTCGATTTTTTAAATTTAATCACCGTCTTGATGAATAATTCAAATAATATTGTAGATAATAAGATAGATATTGTATCGTGTAAATTAGAAGTATTTAATGTTAATAAAGGGTAGTAAATAAGGGTTGTACCATACGACTTCTACCATGATATTACAGTCTCCTAATTTTGTTTTGCATTGAAGTTCATTGGTATTCGATTCTCATTAAAGATCCGTCAATCCAAAACAAGCAGTAGCAACATTGTTAATTTTGATTGTCAGTCGCGTCACGAAGGTTCATCGAAGGAACAGAATATCTTTCATCTGAGCTTTGTGCAATTACGGGACCTTGACATCTGTTGATAGAATCTCGTGGAATAATAATTCTCTGCGAGAATACTCGGAAGAGTAACGTCAATTTTTATGATAGAGCTTCTCGCGTTCGTTTCATCGACAGAGAACACTTTTCTGCCGTGTCAGCGTAATTCCTTTGAAGTCCTTCGACAAATATATACATAGACATAAACGTTAACTCCGTTAATTATTCCTTTTCGTGGAATTACGTGTTTCTTGGGAACTAATCTGAAAGGTAGTACTTCACTTTATGATTTTATGTTTCTTTCTGATCGTCGGAATTAAAAAAAATCGTCCAATTTTACACGAGCAAAATATCCCAGCGAAGCCTTGGTTTTTATCGTACAAACTTTCACAATTTTCTACTTGTAACACACAAAAAAAAAAAAAAAAAAAAGAAAAAAATATTTCAAAGGAAACTCGAGCATTCAAACGTTTATTTTTCCCATTTCTTCTATCAGAACCAAGAGAACACTGCTTTGACACGTCATGATCAACATTCCCCACGCCAACTCTGACATTAGACCGCGAACACGTGCGGAACGAGTCGCGTGAGGTCTCGACGATCTCGTTTCTCGTCTGCATTCAGAAAACGAGGCACTCCGACTCCTCCATNAATAATATTGTAGATAATAAGATAGATATTGTATCGTGTAAATTAGAAGTATTTAATGTTAATAAAGGGTAGTAAATAAGGGTTGTACCATACGACTTCTACCATGATATTACAGTCTCCTAATTTTGTTTTGCATTGAAGTTCATTGGTATTCGATTCTCATTAAAGATCCGTCAATCCAAAACAAGCAGTAGCAACATTGTTAATTTTGATTGTCAGTCGCGTCACGAAGGTTCATCGAAGGAACAGAATATCTTTCATCTGAGCTTTGTGCAATTACGGGACCTTGACATCTGTTGATAGAATCTCGTGGAATAATAATTCTCTGCGAGAATACTCGGAAGAGTAACGTCAATTTTTATGATAGAGCTTCTCGCGTTCGTTTCATCGACAGAGAACACTTTTCTGCCGTGTCAGCGTAATTCCTTTGAAGTCCTTCGACAAATATATACATAGACATAAACGTTAACTCCGTTAATTATTCCTTTTCGTGGAATTACGTGTTTCTTGGGAACTAATCTGAAAGGTAGTACTTCACTTTATGATTTTATGTTTCTTTCTGATCGTCGGAATTAAAAAAAATCGTCCAATTTTACACGAGCAAAATATCCCAGCGAAGCCTTGGTTTTTATCGTACAAACTTTCACAATTTTCTACTTGTAACACACAAAAAAAAAAAAAAAAAAAAAAAAAAAATATTTCAAAGGAAACTCGAGCATTCAAACGTTTATTTTTCCCATTTCTTCTATCAGAACCAAGAGAACACTGCTTTGACACGTCATGATCAACATTCCCCACGCCAACTCTGACATTAGACCGCGAACACGTGCGGAACGAGTCGCGTGAGGTCTCGACGATCTCGTTTCTCGTCTGCATTCAGAAAACGAGGCACTCCGACTCCTCCATCGGGGGTTGAATGCACCGCGTAATTAATAATTTTTACGCGCGTGTCCCAGCGACGCACGTGACCACGTGTCGCGCGATAAAAAGCTCGTCGACGTTGCGTTTTTGCTCGTTAACGTTCACCGGTGTCTACATTGGTAATTACAACTGTGAGTCTTTCGATGGCATCCCGATGAATCGATGGAACCACGATTTCAGTCCGGCGAAGAATACAAGTAATCGAATTTTTCTGGGGCTACTGAAGGAACATTCATCGAATTCAACGACACGCTTGCGACACCGTCGATGGATCGACTCGCGTAATCGTTACAATCGAGGCGCCCTTGAATTTCGATGCGTTCCAATGGAGGACAGTGAACCGAGTAGGTTGTCGATGATGAAATCGTGGAATGATTCGACAGAAATTATGGTCACGGGTCTAGGTTCTTTAGGTCCGGCGATGGTATAGAGCGGATGAAGAATTTGGACATCCATGTATCTATTTTGTATTTATTGTTGGCGAAGTTGATAAAGAGAAACGATGTGGATTAAAATATTAAATATCAAAAAATATCCCTAAATCCAGAATGAAACACCGCAGTGTATTAAAACACTCTTACTTTTATAACTCAATTAATTACGTTACAGCAATAACCTAAATAAATTTTCCAACGGCTTGAAAGTTTTAATTAAACTACATATAACTCTAAAAAAAATGCCTGCTTCTGCAACCAGAATCATCCCTTAACTCTGTAAGTCAACAACCACCATTTGCAAGATGAATCGATTACAGAAATACGCAACTTTTGTATAATTTTTTACGATTCATTAATCCACGATCCAGATAATACGATCCGATGAACAAAACGCAAGAGACCACGAAATTACAAACGATGCGAACACTTTAATCGGTGTATAACCGTGTCATCCTACCACAATTTAAAATTTACCACACCCTCGGTTACCAAAATACCACGGCGCTAAAAACAAAATCTCATTAACGAGAAAAGAAACAGTAAGTTTCAAGATCCTGTTCCATCTCACGCCTCCAATTAATCTCCAGTCACGCTTTTCATTCGGATCGATCGCGCGTGACCGAATTACGGGGTTGAAAGGGAGAGAAGCGTCGCGGCGCGTCTTCGATCGGATCCACTCGCGGAGGCGTCGCTTTCGAATCATCTTGGTGCCGTGGATCGCGATTAATTACCGAGGCTCCCCGCTTTTCCCTCTCTTTCTGCGCTGCCGAGCGACCGACCGAGCGACAGATCAATACGACACAGCCTCCGCAGACACGGTCGCTGCTGCTGCTCCAGATAACAAGGGGTAAAAGAGAGAGAGAGAGAGAGAGAGAGAGAGAGGGAGAGGGATAGAAAAGGGTGGAGGAAGAAAGAGGGAGAGGAAAGGTGCCCTATAAGCCTCTATTTAAATAGCGCCCTAAATCCAACAGGGAGAAACGGCCTCTCGCGAGATAGAGAGGGACAGAGGGTGGAGAAAAGCCGTCGAAACGAAGGAACAGACCCGACCTGGGTCAATCCGTTCGACTTTGGGCTCTTCCGGAAATTACTGTGCCACCAATGGGAATTCCGTTTGGCGGATTGAATATCGACGAGGTGGAATCGCTTTTTTCTGGCTTGCCTTTTTTTTTTTTTCTCGTGCTGTTTGTGGGAGAGGGTTGCGGAGGATTGGCGGAATAAAGGGGCGCGGATGGAGTATTTTTTGTGATCTGTGAATTTTGATTTGAGTGTGCGTTTCATGGAATTTTTGAAGCAGGAAATTGAACAATTTTTCTTTTATCTTTGGAATATGTAATATTTGTAATTGGCAGTTTTTTTGGTCGATCAATAACTGATACGTAATTCGATGGATTGAGATTAAAGGTTTTGCGAGCGAGATTTTTTTGTTCGAATGGAGGGGAATGGGGGGATTTTATATCAAGGGAAAAGTTGAGCGAAGTAGAACAACTGTTGTGTATTTTTTAACGGAGATCTTGCGAGTGAAAGAAGAAACCATTCTGTTCTACGGAAAAAAAAACAAAAAAAAAATGGAAGAATAAGAATATTAACTTCTACAATGCTGTTCTTCTGAAACAATCTTCCTATCGTAACTCTAATCCGTGCCGGATAATTCAAACTGATTTGAAGCTGATCGAAGAACTTTAACACGTTCCAGAAAATTCGTCTTAAAGATCGAAGAAACCCAAAGGTGCTTTAACATTCATAATTATATCTATTTAGTATTCCTTTCACTCAGAACCAATTATCCAATTCCGCAAAGTATACAAGAAAATCAATTAAAAAATCCCAATCACACGTCGCGAAACATCCTCCGGTATCCTTCAAGTTTAACGAGCAATTAGCTCTATAAAATTCGATAAAAAATCGAATAAAAAAAAATAAAACACGAAGATAAATCCTTGAAAGATCATCGAGCCTCGGTGACGGACGCGGACGCGGAAGTAAAAGCAGCACTGGCAGTCGCTCGATAATTTGGTCGTCTGCAGCGAACGTTTGAATCGGTGGCTACGAACTTAATAGCTAAAAAGAGAGTATCGGTCCTCGTTGAAGAAACGTAGAAGGTATAAAAGAAGGAAGAGGAAGAAAAGGCAAGACCATTATCCGGGAAAATACGGCCGGTTGTCATCTTCAGGGCTCGGTTCCAGACAATCCAAGATCCGCTGGTTATTTCGTGGCATCCGAGCCTAGGCGACTTTACGACACCGTCGATCCTCGATTTTATAAACGACTCCTCGATGATTACCGATCGGTAGACACCGAGTTTTTATACGGTTATGAAACAAAATTAAACGTACAAAAATACACGGAATGCGCGCAACAAGCAAACATATGTAAATACACATGAATTATAATACTGGTAATATTTGGCGAATTAAAAATATTGCCTGTTTAGCGTTTATTTTTTAAATTGTGTTCGTAGAAATATGAATTTGTATAAAAAATTCGCATTCGATTACGAAAGAGTTGCTCGCGGTATTAATCTTTCGACGCGACGCGCGTTAAGCTTTTCGCGGATGGGTGTTATTCGTTTCTTGGCGAAGTTTGGGACGGTAAAGAGTCCGCTTGTTCGCCGTGGAACGATGAAACGAAAGCAATGAAAATGTTTCCTTCGACGTGGATAAATATTGTGGCGATCTTGGATCGATTAATGAGGTCATGGAACGATTTATCACGAGTCTGCGTTATTGGGAAGAATTCTTCGGTGGATCTGCGAGGAGTTTATCAACGAATTAGGGTGTTTAGAGGAAATTATGGTAGATAAATTAGTACATGGAAGTGTTAAAGAAATGAGTTAAAGAAATTTTTTTTCTTGAAATTAATAGATAAAAATAGTAATGAATAAATAAAATTCAAGTCAGTCGGATCGATGTGAATTAAACGTAGCACAGATTCTGATTTTGTAAATCAGAACTGGGAAGAGTCATTGAAATCAGCAAAAAAAAAAAAAAAATTTGGAATATAAGCGTGTGTGCTTGAAATACATTAAATTCGGACACGACTCTATAAAAAGGAGATTGATTACCAGAAATTATAAATGATAAAATCTTGTAAATACTACAAAATCAAAGCGTTTAGTAATTGCTAAGTAATTACTGGGTATCTACATTTGTTTTCTAAAATATTCAAAAAATCAGTTTCACAGCACGTTCGAAGAACAAAACTCAACCAAGAATTCATCCGAATGAAACATCACGATCTAATTAATAAAATAAAATTAAGCGGAATAATCAATATCAAGGATTCGCAAATTAGTTTCATATTCCACGATTTTAGCGTATCACTTTTTTTTCCAATTTTTCTTATAATTCTGGGAAACCAGGAAACCAGAAGCGATTCTTTCCATAGCAGAAGTCGAGACCAGCCGCTATAAAATATTATCAATTAAGCCTGCGAGCATTATCGTCCTTTGAAACTGCCCCGCGAAACGAGGAACAGAGCGGCCGCAATCGGGAGAACAGTGCAGAGACAGGACACTTGGGAAATCCCGGCGAGAATTACTTCACCTTATCGTTCCTGGTTATTGCAGGAAGTAGTTGAGAAACGGCACCGTTCGCTCGATAATTGCCAGATAACACCGAAGCGAAACAATTGATTTTCATGGAACGGAAAAAGAGAACGTTAGGAAAAGGAATATTCCACCTGAGAATCTTAGATCCTGTGGATTAACGAATCGAAGGCAGCGCAGCCTTTCTAACACGTTCACCGTCTGCGTCAATCGTATTCTTATTGATTCGTGTTGATCGTGATCGAGACGAGCGTTTTAATAGTTATTAATTTACAATTAGTCACTAACCGGTCTGAGAACTTGTCCATTCGCGGAATCTTTGCTGGGAGTACCGATGTTATTAATAAAACTGTTATTGTCAAATAAATGTAAGGTTATGAAATTTGTCAGAGAACGAACCTAAATCCAGTATATAAAACTANATGGATTTTCGGGGTCGTTTGGAATATTTTAGAGGGTGATGGAAGAGGAAATTGAAGAAGGAAGGTTTTAGTGTTTCATTGGGAAAGTGGAAAGGTAGGGGNAAATTTGTCAGAGAACGAACCTAAATCCAGTATATAAAACTAAGAATTAATAAAATCGTGGCCTTTTAAAATTAAAAATCTATTTTAACCTTCCACTTCGTTGCTGTTCCTCCATTTTATTGCTTAGTAAAAATATTAATTTTCAATTTAGATCATTTATCAAATTTTCAATTAAGCCCCGAACAACCCCGTTCCAAATTCTGAGACGAATTACCAAACGAGTTGTGTCTCAAAGAAATTCCCGTAAATAAAATTTTCCACGGTTCGCGAATGAAATCTCGTTCGCGACAATTTCGCGTGATCCTTCCTCGGAACGATCGACGGAAGCGTCGAACCACGTCGTGACCGCGGGATTTTTGAGCTCGAAAGGAAAGGCGACTCACCGCCGGTGAACAGAGAAATTCATCGTTCATCCGTGCGAAAACCGCGCGCTCGCGGAAATCCTATCTGTGTTTGCTCTTCCGTATCGCGGTTTCGGATACGGCCACCGTTTCGACAATAATCTCGAACGCCTGCGTGTCTCCGCGATAAGCAAACCGCGCCTCGCTTTTCTATGGAATTCTGTTGAACGTTTAAAAAAATTGAAAAAATTGCGATAGAATATCTCAAGTAGTCTGTTTGAAGTAATTTTCTTTTTTCTTTTTTTTTAATTTAAAGCGGTTGAAGTTTGAACAGTTTCACAGATTATAGTATTATCTCCAGAAGGCTGGCGATTATTGAGCAAATTATTGGAGAAAGATTTCTTTAAAACAATCTTTTAACATTAAAAATATGTACGAAGTATATTCATTCGTAGCAAAAAAATTGAAAGGATAGATGATCGACCTCAAACCCGTAAACACTTCTAAATAAAATTCTCAAGTTCATCTCTCCTGCAAAGAATTTCAAAAGTGCCTTTAATTCTAAAGATTGCACCCCTACTATAATCTCCATTTACCATTTAAAATTTGCAGTATCCAAAAGAGCCCCTAAAATCCTATTTCAAATCGCCTGAAACCTCAAAGTCTCGTTGAACTCTCCTACACGTTCCTTACTAAAAACAAATTCTCACCTTAAGCGACCGAACAAACAGCGACACCGCGACACCCAACCGCCAAAATCAACCCAACAAACCAACCAACCAAGCAACCATAAAAGAGTAAAAAAGTAAAAAAAAGTAAAAAAGTAGAAAAGAACAAAGAGCAAAAAGAGAAGAGGCCAGTGTAATTTCAATTACCACGTTAAAGGGAGCCGCAGAGTTGCTCTCAAGTAGCAGACACGGACTGCACAAAAGAAAGCCCAACTCTAACGAGGCCTGCCCGTCCGGTGAAAGGCGGTCAAAGGGTTGCGGGGTGGGTCGACAGTTTTCGACACGTTTCTCACGAAAAAAAAAACCTGTTCCTTTGAGGGTGTATCCAATAAAAGGAGGGATCCCTTTTCGGGCTGGCCGAGATTTCCATCGCGAAAAGCGGAAGGAAAAGGATGTGGGCGGGCTGATCGATCGGAAGCCGCGCCCGCGGTGTTCCAAAGACCACGAGGGTCGATCGAGAGTACGAGAAAGGGTTTCTCTCGCCGATATCTAACGGGGGGGTGGGGGGGCCACGGAACTTCGACAGGACGAAGTTCTGATAGGGCGAGAATAGAGGCGAAAAGTAATTTGCGGACGGAAAAGCGACGACGCAATTCCACGTAGACTGCTCGAGGGGTAGTCGGGAGTTTTAGAACGCCTTCGGGGTGGATTCTTCGCGCGCGTTGCTTGGCATCGTCCGACTCTCTCGAAACGGCTTTATTACGCTTCGGAAATCGATAACTGCCGTACTGAATGCTGAATGAACCGCGAAATTGGCGATTTTTAGAGGGTTGTGCAGCGGAGTCTTTAAATTGGGGGTGGGATCTGTGTTTGAGCAGAAGAACTTTCGAAAACGAGAGTTATGGCGATACTGGAGGGAGATTGTTAGACGTTGTATCGTTCGATTAGAAAATTAATTTTTAAGATACATTTGTGAAGCTATAAACTTTGGGAAACGTGTTTTGCTTGATTTTGTTTCTTTTTTATGTTTGGAATTGAGAACTGCGCGATATTTTTCCGAGACATCGAGGATACTGGTTTTTACTTGGTTTATATAAATTCGAGATTTCTCGACGCCCCTTTGTTCAACCGGGAAGCATTCTTTTTTTCCAGTTCTCTCGAGGGAGAGCTAGGAATCATAGACACGGTGTAAGTTATCATTACAGAGAAACGAAAAGCTACGTAAAAGGGGAAAAGATCCGGACGGGTTCGATATCTCACCGATATCTAGATCCCGAACTCGTAAATCGAGATTTGTGGCGAGCACGATGCAATAACTCCGACACCAGGCCGCACTAACCTCGATTACTTTTGCAGAAATATTTCAGACGGAAGTTCATTGATAGAGACGCTAAAAAAACGTTCAGATCGAAGCAAAAAGATAACGAGGATTCCATTCTGTTGCGAAACCGGAACAGGCGAAAGAAATTATTTTTGGCTCACGGTATAATTTCTTCGGCTCTGTTTCATTTGACAGCAATGACGATTTATCGTCTCTAAAATTTTACAAAAATACCAGAAGTTTCATTCTCGTTTCAACTATAAAACCAATTGATATAAATTATTTTCAGTAAATGAAACATAATAGAAACAAATTTATAATTTCTTAGCCATCGATCGAATTTTCTAACACCGTTAAAATAAAATAATAAATTTGAACGAACTTCGATTAAAAGCTGGATCGTTACAGATTTTTTAAACCTTGCTCAAAATCATAAAATTGCAATAGAAATCGAGATTTCACGGTGCGTAAATTATTCAATTATTGTAATTTGCAACAAGAAAGAATCCACTTACCATTCTATTATTAACAAACATCATCGAAGTTAGAAACGAAAGGTGATTCGGAATCGTTTTCAACCCCTCCCGAATAATCAGGAACGCGTCGCTTGGGACCAAATCGAACGTTCGATTCCTAGAAGAAGCGTCTCGAGTCGTGCAACCTTTACCGAGCGTAACCACGAGAGAGGCTCACCTAGAGCGCGACGAGTTCTCCGAGACCTGTTTACGTAAGTGTGAATAAGACGTGCCGCATTCTAACGGTGATCTATTTACGTCCCCTGCTCTTCGAGATCCTAGCGCCTGCACCCGCGGCCCGAACAGACCTAATTTTATATTCGGAGCAAAAACTCCGGCACCATTGCCAAGTGGAGCTCTAACAATCGCCACAGCGACTCTGCTAGCAACATCTCCTCGCTTCTCGCGCGTCAACGCCACCTCATCTAACCCGAATACTCGCTTTCACATCGTCGATATAATTAATCGCGCCAGATCGAAACAAAATTAACTAAATTATGCGAGTCAAAACTTTGGATCTGTGACGGTTTTCTTGGTAATTTCGGTTCCATGATTTTTCTTTTTTCTTTTTTTTTTTGTTTCTTTTTAATGAAGAATTTTGCTGTTACAGTACTTGGAATTAGAAGATGCGCTGTTAATTATTTTATGGGGTTGATTATTTTGTCTAACAACTCAACTGTTTACGCGTGTTGAGTGAGAACTTTGGATTCGTGATGCTTTTCTTGGTAATATTGGTTTCTTTGATTTTTTTTATGCGTTTAGGATCAGAAAATGTATTCTTTGGGGGTTGAAGGGTTTTTCCGTTATTTGGAACTTATTCACTCTAATAATTTCATTATGAATATTAACAAAAAGTGTTCAGTTATTTTCCACCCAAACGTAAAATTAAAAATTTAAGAACACGATGTAAATAAATCACCTTTTTTATGCAATTTTACAATTATGAAATGAAAATTTTTATATCCGAGTAGAATATCGGAGGCGATTTCAAAGGGAAAACTGAGGGTGCAGAACTTTCGAGGGAAATATCAGGGCGGAAGTCGGGAAAATCGTGGGTTGGCTGGTCGGAAACCAACGAAATAACAGAACCGTCGTTTCCTACGGCTTCCGATCGCGCTTTCGGCTTTAAGCTTCCTCCCCTTTTGTAATTGGATCGGCGAAACAAAAGAACGAGGGGTAAAGTTTGGCGGTCGGGACAGGATTAATGCTCCTCGCGAGGAGAGCTTTCGAAGCTCCGGTTGCGGCGCGGAAACGGCGACAACGAGCTTCCGGGGATTTGCGTTGCGAAAGCAGAAGGGAAATCAAGAGAACCGCGAACCATCTGGCGATAGAAATGCCATTAACGATGGTTGTTGATGCATAAATATCGACGTTAATTGATTTAACATCCAGTGAAATATTTTTTTAACGATACAATACCGAACGAGACTGTAATATTCGCGGGTGATTCAAAATTTCTCTAACGATCGATAGACATTGCACCATCTTTTAATTATGCTTAAAAGAAAATATATTTTTCGACATTTTTTTGACGAATAAGGAAAATATCAAAGGTTGATCTGCAAATAAATTGCTACTCTAAAGTTGTTATACATCTGTTCAGTTCTACATTATTTATTTTCGAAATATATCACTGCGTTCTGTATCACATCGGATAGATTAAATCTTGTGTTGATTAATTCTGATAGGAGTATTTGTAACGAGAAGAGGGCATTATGGATCGTTTAAACGTTCACGATTTACTTTGAGCTCTAAGAAATATGACACGTAGTATCGAGCTGAAAATACTGCACGCTGGTCGAATCCGTTTACTTCAATCTACTGTGAAGAGCATATAAATAGGAAATACCTATCTATTTCTACATCCATTTTATCGTGTTTCTATATCTATTTTCTTTACACCGATATATAAAAAAACGCTGCAATTTTAGTGGATCCCTTTGAAACTTACAAAATAAAATTTGTAGAATAATAAAGATAAATTGTATAATCGAATGCGCTTATTAAAAATTCATCCTTTACTTTTTCTCATAATATGCAACATCTTTCTTTTCGCGTTGCCTTAAGTTCGAGATGGAGTCTACGAAATTTAACAACTCTGGGTTATTTATGTATGCAAGACACTTGACAATTTTATTTGCTGTTTTATTTTTCAAATAAACGTGCCAACAGACACATGACATCGTACTAATTTTTTACTCCGAAATTCGATTAAACCCGTAACCGTGTTTCTAAACAAAAAGACTTCTATCTCAATCCGATTATTTGGAATAATATTAACACACCGCACAGATTTTGCTGTCTTACATCTTACTCTTTTACGCTCAACTCGATTTATCGATAAACGAACAACGCCTCGAGTGACTTATCAACGTTGATCGATAACGTTATCGTCATCGACAACTCTCTCCGCGATACTTGGCAAGACACCGCGGTTGTTACGCATCTGAATACAATTATTTATCGACCGGTGAAAATAGAATGTTCGCGGTCGTGCTATATATAATACACGCGGCTGACAAAATTCAAGCCAGAAACACGATTTCGATGTAGCAATTAATAATGGACGAGCGTGCCGACCTCTTAGTCATCGTTCGTTTACCAGTTAATACCAACGGGGATCACTGCGTCGAAACGACGTAGGAGGATTGCAAAATCGTGCCTTACCGAATATTTAACACCTGACGAATCAAATATCACGCGAATCTTCGTTATATACGACGCGTTAATTAATCCTTTCGCTACGGCAACAGGCTATTCGAAAAGTGTATGAATTGTTAGGAATGTCCACCCCCTGGACTTGAAATCTCGCGTCAAAAGCAGAAACAGAATACATTCCTTAGAAAGTGGAATTAAAGTGCTGTTTTAACACTGGAACCACCGACGATTAAGATTCTAGGTTTTATAGATTTATTTGTACGAAGGAAATCGGAACGATAGGTATTTGAAAAAATGCTTATGATAAGGGTGACGATTCTTTGTGCATATTTAAAAAAAAAAAAAATATCATGGAAAATCTCCAAAAAAGCATCATTATAAATTGATAAAATTTCTATAAGAAATTATGATCGGTAGTTCTAGTGTTAACGAACTGAAAATGTGATAAACGATCGACGGAGAATTGGTTCGAAGAGTTCTTAGAATCTTTTACAACCCAGTAGTCGACTTTGAAACCAATTTCAATTAATTTTCACGATTGCTCTTTCTGTTATATCTTACCAACTCTTACCTGCAATTAACGTACGGTAGAACCCCATTTATTCGAATTAAATTTCGCTGTTGGGCTTTTATCACGTCTCCTGGCAAATGTCATTTTAATTACGTAAACTTTAACTGCTTTACCTAGTAACTGAATTGGTAATTAAGTTAATAACCAAAAGGACGAGGAAACGTGTCTTCGAATTTAAGAATCCAGATATTTATCGAATTGTTATTGAAGTTCAAGATTACAGGCACTATTCGTAAGAATTATTGTATCTTATTGTATCTTTAGGTAATCGAAGTTCTACCGTGACCTACTCGAAGATTCATTTTCTAACAGTACAGAAACTTCGAGGCGCGAAAGGCCAAGCTCGTTTCTCGCATCTTTCACGCCGATGTCTTCGGCGAACACGGAAATGAACCGTGCAAACATCGAGGGAGACACGTGGCTGACGCTATAAAACGCGGCGGATTCTCGTTCGAGACAGGCAGCATCGTGGATCTCTGGCGAACGTCGATTATCCACGGCAGTAAAGCATTTTCACGACGCAACACGCTGTAAAATTTATCAGCCGAGATCTTAATCACGATAGCGTCTACCTGGCACGCCAATTAACCGACGCAATAAATCGCTTCTTCCCTGTTAGTGGTCCTTACGCGTCGAGGGTCCCTGTGCCTGACCTATATTTCTCGGATAAATTAGAAAATCCGGCAAGAATTGAGGTATTTTATCCCAAGTATGATGGGAACTTTGATCGTTTGATTGTAGGCCAATGTTGAATTGATTTTTTAATTAAATATTGTTAATACTTGGACGGTATTGCGCGCAGAAAATCTTTCTAGAGAACTAGAAGTTTTATTTAATCTACGTTGAAAGAATATATTATTTACTTATTTTTTACGTATTTATTATTAGATTTATTGTTATAGGTACTGATTAATAGTTTGGAATCAGGAATTTTTTAGGAAAAAGGAGAACAATGAATTGAGTCAAGAATCTATTAAAGTAAAGGAAACTGATATTAATACCTACAATATTAATTTCTAATTTATAAGTGACTCAGTGTCGTCAGATCACTCACAAAGTGATTCCAAAAGTGATTAAAAATTCATGTAAAAATATTTTAAAATCCGTACAAATTCGACTGAAAGATTCAATAAACTAGACCAACTAGTTGACAAAAAAAAAGGAAGATCATTGATCTTTTACGACTCCATCGATAGTAAAATTTTGCGTAATATACAACAAGCATTTAAAAATCTTAATAGCACGCAGGAAGATGAATGGAACGTGCAACACCACGGCGAAAAAGACTGTGTACCAGGAGGTTAATGTTAACAGACAGCAAGACGAGGATCTATTCCCGTCGAGGCTGACTATGTTTAGAGAATTCGAGAACGTTTACCTAATATAGAGCTAAGTATTCGCCGCGATATCGATTGCACGAAATTTTGGCCGGACTTTCTGTAAGCTTAGATTCTTTATTCCCTCGTAATTGCGGCGCGATTTGCTTGGCAGCCGATTCGTTTGGCCGCTGCACAGCTTTCAAGCGACTGCCCTTCTTGAAACAACGCGCCATTCGAACATCCCCCTGCGAGAAATAAATCGATAATTTCCTCTGAGACAAAACGTGTCGAGAGAACAAGCATTTTAATCGTGGAAATTAAATTTTAATCATACAGCACTTCGCTTATTCCAACTCATAAAGCAATACACGTTGGAAGTGTTCGTCTTTATTCGCTCGAGAGTCCATAGATTTTTAATTAATATTTCAACGCTACTAATGCGAAATCAAAAACTTCATAATAATTCTGATACAGAAAAACAAAAATCATCGAATTCATTGGATGAAATTCATCGTGAAACGAAATTTGTGCGAACTTAATACATTAATAAGAATCTAATAAAATCTAATAAACGAATTAGAATCTTCCGAAAGATTATAAAGTAGCGATTAAAATAACTCTAAGCAATTATTATCATAAACATAAAAATGCAGTCTCATACATTTCGAACTACATAAACCTTCGCTGTTCCAAAATTCCAAAACAAGAGGAAAACCATTAAACGGATTAGCAACGATACACAATCCTCCAACACGCTTCCCCCAAAACTATACGCTTCCAAGTAACGCTAGGAAACGGGACTTTCCATCTTATCTCCGGACAACGAATTTTTTATCTCAAATCTCGCGATAACGCGAAACGCTCCATCTCGAAACTCATTCACCGTCTCCGGCGAAGCTAATCCTGAAATCGCTCGTCCATTAATTAACGATCGTCAAACGTTGCCTTGTTACCGTTACAAGAGACCCAGGAGAAGACTCGTCATCTCTGCAAGGTTCGCAGAAAGCTCGACAGAAATTACGCTCGGTCATATATCACTGTGTCCAAAGGAAAATAATTATGGCTCAGCCTGTCGAACTTCGGTTCCGTTCAAGGGTTACGCCTCGTTCGACGTTGAACGATCGATTCGATCCGTTATCGTGACGTTATACGCCAGACTTGAGACTTTGAGAGCGATCCGAACGAGGATCGGTCGTTTTACCAGCGATTCGCAAACGATTCACAAACGCTTCACAAACTATTCACAAATGCTTCACAAACGATTCGCAAGCGATTTACAAGCGCGATCTTCGACTGGCGGAAACGAACAACTGATAGCAGATGGTTCAACGATCGTCTATCGATCGTAGATCCCTGCCTTCTCGTTTGTTCTGCTTTGTTTGCTGGACGGGAACGGGGAATTCCTGGAGCTCGAGAGGTCTTCGAGTTGGTTCGCCGATGACAGACGTTGGCCGAGTTTGATAGAGTTCATCCGAGCTCCTGTTTTACGTGTCTGACGCGTTGATGCGGGGTTGCGGGATCTGGGTCAGCGGGTCGAGAATCGATAGGTGGGACAGGGGTTGAATAGGGGTTGAATAGGGGCGAGACGAAGGTCTAATTTGGGGTTAAAGGGTGGAGATAGGTGGACGATCGTTGACCCTTTGAAATTCTGTTAGATGCGGATGTTTCTCTTGTGTCTGTATTTTTTAAGTCTTGCTTTGTGTGATTATTGCTGTATTATTATAAATATCGTAAGTTGCTACTGAGAAATTTATTTATTACATTTGTTGTATGGAATATTAATTTATAGCACGTATCACGGTAATAGTTAAGATTATAGTATTCATGGTTACGTTTCTAAATTTAGAAAATAAAAAATTATAATCGACTGTAAATATTCTTTCGAGAGCATGAATGCATCTTTGTAGAAAGTTGAATGAAACTCGAATCAGAGTGCAATGAATTCTTTCTCTTAGTTTTCACGTTAATGCAACATTAAGAAGAATTTTATTTTTATCAACGACACGAAATTACTATTAGAATCGTGGAAGATTCAAGTTTTATGCGAGCGTAGAATGACTTGGGGTACTCGAAATGTTGGAAAGTCCTCTGACTTATATCTGATCGTGCAATTATAGTCTCTGCGAATTAAGTCACATAAATTATCAAGCACTTTAGATATCTCTGCAACCCGAAGGTGCAGAATATCGATATTTGAAGAAGTATCACGAAAATCCATACACGTTTCGACGAGACCTAGTTTTAGGCAACAGTTTCTTTGAAATCTTATTCGAAACACTTCACGGTGTTATCTCGAAGATAAATTATTTTCAATGTACATAATTTTTCTACGTCAGCGGGGTGATGATTCCAAGACAATTGACGCACTACACGCGCTGTTTCATATGCAAATGCAGCGATCGCTACAACGGTGGCCTTCGTGCAATTATCCGCAATAAATTATCAATTGCGTAACGCAGTTCTGTGGAAAACAATTTGGCACGCTTTTGTACTCGGGTGTTTGCGAAAAACTTGTATCTACGATACCAGCCAAAAGGTTGGAATTGGTAAATCATTTTTCGCAAGACAGATAGCTGCGAAAACATATTTACACAGGAATTTTGTAAATCCTCGTGAAGATAAGAACATGCATAAGAATTCAGATTTACTACACGTACCACGAAACAGCGACTTAGGATTAATTTGAGAAATTGCACACGGCTGCTGTGGAACAGAGAAATTTTAAGTCTTCCAAGTTTTGAAACGCTCGTTTTTATGCCAGCCTTTTAACCAAGACTTTACAGCACCCTGGAAACTATGTGAGATATAAAAAGTATCAAAATTTCAAGAAAAAGATTTCTACGAAGAGACGTAAATTTTAGAAGAAAAGAATTTCCATTGAATGAGGATCTCGTTTAAAAAGATATCAGAAGAAAAGAACGCTCGCAAAAGCAATTTCAGGGAAAAAGCAATAGGAGCTTCGAAAAAGAGGTCTTTTTTTTTAAATCTTCTCGTTTTTTAAAATAGCACGTACTCGAAAACAACTACCGAGAAAGTATAAATAAAAATACGATCGAATCGATAACAGAGATCGACGTTAATCAGGAAAACTGTATGAAACTCGACAGAAAGCGTGCATTTTTAAATATTACAGTCAGGCCGCGTGATAACACGTAACGAACGGAGAGGAGACAAGTTGCGACAGATGTCAATTTCCACGATGGCGCGAGTTCTGTCGATAACGACGCTAACAGGAACAACAATTATTCCGTCCCTTCGTTCCACTTTTTTTTTTTTCTTTTTCCCTCCCTCGTCCCAATTTATTCCTAGTCGCGTATCAATTAAATGCAGCATCTGATAAATTTAATTCTCTCTGATAAAATATGAAAGCGACTCTTTCTCATAGAAATCAATTCCATCTCTATGAAATTGTTTCAGTAATTCGTAAGACAAATGGTACTAAGAGAACGATTATATTACTATAAGTAATATTAGGCTTCCGTAAAAAATCGTATTGGAAAAAATTAGAATTAAAAAAAATTATCATACAATGCATATACCCAGCTGTTTGCATCAACTTTTATTCCGAAAGCGTAAATCGAAGACAAATTTTACAAATAATGGCGAACTAAAGCGGTTTTGCGACACGTTCACAAGAACCTAACAAATTATTAACGAGAATACATAAATAGTTACCCCAGTATCTGGTTATCCACGCAAAGGTTAAAAAGTCACTCCCTAGTTCACCCTACATCCACCCTCATTTTAATTTGACCAGAAGAACTTAAAATTAACACGAATTTTAAGACTTGTACAAAAACGAAACAATCATCAAACAACGTAGAAAAATAAGAAAATGGATCTATCATATTTTCTCCTACAATCTTCGTATAATTCATTCCAGACGAAGCTCTAAAAACAAAACGATTCCTTAAAAAGATATCCCAAAACAGAGGCAAGGAGAGTTGCAGAAAAAAAGCGGGTCGTTCGATGGTGATACGTGAACTTTCGATGATACTATAAGAGAAGGAACACCGCGTGCTCGACCGAGTGAGATAACCCCCTCGGGTTAAGGGTTGTGGTTCACGATCGATGCTATCTCGAAATTGGGATCGTGGGCACGCGATACCGTCTTCGCGATAACGTTTCGCCGCCCCTCTTCCACGCCGTGATATCGGTATCCGGTTGTCTTTCTCCGTTGGCGGGATCGTGGCTGCGTGATGTCGCACGGCCACGTTCATCGCGATGGAGCCGTCACATCGCGATAACTGCACGGTGCGTAAAGTGCTTCTGATAAGCGCACGCGCTGGCGGATGGTTTCCACGATGAACCAGATTATGGATAAGGCTCTCGCGTGGAAACTAGATTTCATATTTTATAATTGGCTATTTCTGCATTTTTTCCATGGGCTTGGGGAGATTGTTTGATCTGTTAATTGAGTCGTTTCTCAGTTAGAAAGATTTTTTTTTATAGTTATTAGTGTTTTATAATTGGAATTTTTGGGATTTTGGGATGGGATTGGAAAGATTACTTGATCATTAATCTGTTAATCGAGTCGTTTCTCAGTTAGAAAGATTTTTTGGATAGATATTAATGTTTTATAATTGAGTTTTTTGGGACTTTGGGATGGGTTCGGGAAGATTATTTGACGTGTTAATTGATCATTGATTTGTTAATCGAGTCGTTTTTCAGTTTGGAAGATTTTTTGGATAGTTATTAATGTTTTATAATTCGGTTTTTGGGGATTTTGGGATGGGTTTCGGAATATTATTACATAGTGATCTGTTAATTGAGTTGTTCCTCAGTTAGGAAGTTATTTCGGGCAGAGGTTGATATTTTTAGATTGCGAAGTGGGTTTAAGAAAATTGTTCGACTGTCAGAGACTTCACATATTAACAACTTTTGGAAGATATTGGGACAAAAATTTAAACTAGAAGATATTTTTAGAGACCGATTTAATAAAAAATTTGAATATTTCATAGAATTTTTTTTTGAAATTATTATGTCGAGACTAGTGACCTTTTAAACGAATCACGCATATAAAATATTAAATACAGATTCAGCGACTACGTCATACTGAATATTCCAGGTTATTTACTCGTAATGAAATTTGTCTGAAATTTTGCCGATCACGTTGTACGAACAGACAATGTAATTCGTCCGAGTAGAGACGCTAATTTTATTAGCGACGATCGTAGCAAAAGCGTCAATTATGTCGGGTCTCCGTTAATTTCCTATTGATTTAAACAAATGTAACAAGAAAATCAATATGTCAACTACTGTACAAACACCGACCAGAAAGGAAAGGAGGAATATTCCAACGTTATCGACATTAATATATCGTGTAATTGAATCAGACACTTGTTTATCTGCAAACACAAGACAGACGGAATAAAAAGTATTCTCGTACTTCCTTTTCAGAAATAAAAAAAATCAATGGCGACACCAGTAATCTCTCTTTAATCATCATCGAATAAATCTATAATTTATTGCATAATAATCAATCGCCAAATTTTATATCACGTAAATAAGTAACTTACAAGAAACCCAATTTTATACAATTTCAAAATATTAGCAACAAAATAGTTACTCGAGAAAAATAATTTTATATCCCTTCAGAAACATACAATATTTTACGTTCTTGGTCATTTTTTATTGTTCCAGTTATCAGCCTACGATTAATTATTTTCAAGTGAGATCGGCGTAATCTGTCGATCATTCTACACGATTGGTTCGACTTAATCGCCTAACGCGATAATAGCGACCACGTAACTTCACATATTATCATTCGGAATTTTTTATGGAGCAATACTATTGAACAAAATTTATTAGCCATTATCAGAAATTTTTCTCTTCGAAACAATAAAATGTTTTATATAAATCAAACTCCGATACAAACTCCGATAAAAAACCTTAAAGTATCCTTTATTAGAGTCAAATAAATTTTAGTATCGTTACTTTAATTAACACTTTAACCGATGAAGTATCCTTTGCTAGAAACCTTGAAATATTCTAGAAACCAAAGAAATCTCGATGAATAAAGAGAAAAAAAATTTGCGTGCATCAAACTCATAAAATTTCAAAGTACCAGAGTAACGACACCCAGAGCCACT
The DNA here is from genome assembly GCA_019453375.1 of Ctenoplectra terminalis. Taxonomy (NCBI): domain Eukaryota; kingdom Metazoa; phylum Arthropoda; class Insecta; order Hymenoptera; family Apidae; genus Ctenoplectra; species Ctenoplectra terminalis. The sequence goes on from SMSQ01023365.1 coordinate 42,299, forward strand.
ATGGAATCACTGAACTCGGAGATACGACTCTGAAATTCATCACACACATACCACTTATCTCAAGCGTAATCCCAGCACATTCTTCGCGTTTCATTACGATTCCTTTACGACTCTCGTTCTTTCAATCGCCAACGTAAAGCGACGCGAGCGGAAAACAACGGGCCACAAGGTTCCATTAAGTTTTACGCTGTTCGCGTCGCTCGCTCTTATCTGCGAGCGAATCGGACGCACGGCACGCTGGATTACGTAGCTTCGCGACGATAACGCGAACCCACGAAATTCCATCGATAAATTTATCAACGACGCAATTTACCGCGCTTCCTGAGAACCACCGATAATGCTCCGCGCGCTAATATCCGCTCGCTTTTTTGCGGTTCGCTTTAACCCTGTCGCTGCCCGTAATTCGCTTCTGCCTCGCGAGATCGTCCGCTCGATACTTTTCATAGAAATGACTTTTCATAGAAATTTCATAAATTGTTACAACGCTTTTATCTGAAGAATATTCCGAATTATCTATACGTCTTGATAATTTTTTTTTAAGGGAACAATCAAGAAATCAATGGAATTTTTAAGAAAGTTTGACTCTGTACTGTTCTAAGATAATTCACAAACATTTCCTAAAAAATTTTAATTCATTTGCACTCCATTGGCGCCGCTATGGCGACGTAATTTTCTTCAGATGTTAAGTTTTAAGTTAAATTTATATATTTTTTTTGTTTTGAAATAAAGCAAATGAAGGAAACGAATGAAAATCGTAAACATTGATGATATTATTTTTTTACAACAATACTAAGTTTTAATAACGATTTTCTGAAACTTAAGAAAGTTCACGAGTGCAAAGGGTTAATTTACGTTGCTAATCAAATTTTTAGAATCGCTACGCGAATCATTTTAAAGAAGCTTCTTAAAAAAACATGAAATCAGAACTGTGTTATCTCGGAAAACTTTTTCAGAGGTGAACCTATCGAGATGCCTGCAATATTAATTTAAAATCGGTAAAAAAAATAAAGAAACCTAAAAGTAATTCCAAAGTTTCGTCGATAACGAAACTTTTCTTCGACTAATATATTACTGTAACATTTATATAATACGAACCAAAGGAATTCCTGAAATAATCCAGAAACTCAGCAAAAATCACGCCAACGAAAGCCTTACTACGTCCACGTGGAGCGTGGCCTGTAATTATCGAAACTTTTTTAACGATCTTCTTTTGTAAGTCGTCCGAGCCCGTGACGAGACCCTCGGGGCAGCGAAAGGCTTCGTTTTAAACTCGAAGCGAAGCACCTGACTGACTATAGCCGATAATGCTTATGCACGACTTGCTTCAACCACTTTGAACTTGGAGGGTCGTGTAAATCGCATGGAAAACGGGCTAGTAGGTCACTCGACGACTACTCTGTCGCATTCCACGATACACGTTTATAGGAGCAACAGAATTTTCCTCGGTTTATCCACTTTTACTTTTACGTGACACCGAATAAACTGCGCTGCGCTTCGATGGCGCCGCGTTTCGATCGCGTTTACACTGGATATCTGCCGACGTTGGCTTTGCGAGGATTTAGAGGTGCTCGCATACGAGATGAAATTTTTATTTTTAACACGAACACCGAGAACCAGAGTTTTTTTTGTAACCTCTGCGAGCTTATCTTTGCAAAGTTAATTTCTTGAAGAACCACTTTTTCTCGCAATTAAAAAAGAATCGTCCAATTCATTAATTATTTTTTTAATTAAGAGGAAAAGAAGAAAGAAACAATAAAAGTGTATTAAAAAAAAAAAAATAACGCGATAGTCTTTCAAGAGATTAAAACCTCGCGAAAGAAAATGTTAAAGCGAAACCTTTTAATTTTACACTTTGTACCAACGATAACCGCTAATCTGCGCAGCGATATTTTGCAACGAGCTCAATTATTTCAAAAAACTTCAATCCTCGTCTAACAGTAAAGCACAATTAATACATAATTAATATCAAACGAACCTCCTACAGCTCTCGCGTAGGGTCAGACCTAGCTGACCCACAAAACTAAGAGCTCTACACACCGATCAATCTCCATAAACGTTCCCATTCGAAACGCGACTAGCTAAATAGGCGCGTATAAACTTAATCAGACTGCATGATTACCAATACGTATCGCCTATCGAGGGTTCCGTGCGGCATGAAAGCGAGAATAAAGACGCTCGACACGTAACCCCAACGAAAATGTTCCATGCTGTGTATACGTGTGTCCACAAGAGACCCAACGTTCGCACGAAACGTCGCAAAGTCCCATAATTTCGATCGCGAGGCCAGTGGCGATAAAACAAGGCGAAATTGCCAAAGCAAACACACGGCCTGGTCGACACACGAGCTGGTACACGCGGACGAGGGTTAAAATTACACTCTGACTACAGGCCGGCTCGAGATTCGTTTGGCAACCCTGTCATTTTCCTCGAGAGCCCTTAACGAGGCCCGACCCCACCTTCCTCTTCATCGTGCCACCCTCGAAAAATGCAACCCCTCACTGAAGCCAAGGTGAAATAAAAGCTGTTACACTCGGTAACGAGCTCGGAACAAGCAATAACGTCGCATGGAAATTTATTACGGTAAACACGGACCCATCCCAGGGCCCCGTTCCTCATCGCGATCGCGCTGTAAAACGCGCTCGAAATAATTGCCCGCCACCCTCTTTCGCCTTCTGTTCCCTTTCCGCCGCTGGGAAAAGGCGCGTTGAAGAAGGAAATTTCAGACGCTCTCGACGTTCCTTTTTTTTCTTTATTTTATTTCATTTTTTTTAAGGGATTTTTACTCGTGTTTTATGCGCGCTAGATTGCGATGAACGATCTGCGAGGTAGACGGTTTGTGTTCGACGGCAAGGTAACGGATATGACGATAGCGAAACGATTTTAATTGCTCCATTCGTAATTAATATATTTTGGATGAGAAAATATAAGTGGGAGGCTAATACAGGATTACCGATATCGGTGTTTGTATACCAAAGAATATTTTAAATAAAATTGTACTTTTCTTCTTTCGACAGTGGAAAAAGTTTGGATAGAATCGATGAGATTGGATATCTGTGTTGGAATAGAATTGCAAGAAGCGACTCGTTACAGTCCTTGGGTTATTTTCTATTCAACCATGCTTTCTTTTCGTTAAAAAGTTTCCTGATTTTAAGAAAAATATGTGCAATGAAAGAATTAAAGGAAACGAGAACGCGACTGGGTTAACGAGTCTCTGAAACCTATAGCAGGGTTCAAAAAACATTTATGTTTTTATGTTTTATAAAATCAGATATAAAATATAGTAAAATTGATACGAAATCTACCATCGATCAATAAATTCAACGCACTATTCATCCACGGTACGACCTCCTCGCTGCAGATTAACTATTCAAAGTTTTAAGTAGAAAAGTACCGTCACTGATCAGACAGAACTTTCTTCGATTCACCAGTTTATACCCTGTAATGCTACAACGTATGAACGTGAACACAATCGAGTTTGTGCATTAAGAAGCGAGTTTCTTCGCTTCATAATCGATTACATAAAGCAACGAACGGATCGTTATATTCCATTCTTGCAGAGAATATTTCGTAGCCAAGGGAGAGCTCGAGGAAAATGGGTCGAGGAAATCTGTGGGAGCTGTCGAATCACAGGGACACTCGAAATCGATCGTTAAAAGCGAGCTCAGACGATTTTTGCCAACAATACGAGCGGCCTATAAAACCACGGTAGATATCCCTCCCGTGCTTGGCTTCGTTATATTGGATTCTGCGAATCAATAAACCTCGCTTGCGTCACGACCATGCTGATCCTAATGCAACGAGGTTGCAACGCGTGTTTGAACGCTTCTGCACAAAACCGGAGGAAACTTCGATTCGTTCGTTGTTTGCGAAAAAAGTTCCTTTGAAATCGAACAAAGAATTTTTCCAATTTATTTTCATACGTTCGTAATGTGTTGGTAAATCAATTTTTCTAATAAAACTGTATTTGCTGAATTTCATATTGAAGAGCTGTTTCAGGATTTCTGCTTCATTTTTTACTCTGAAAAAAAAACACACACACAAGCAAATGCAAAAACGGAACACATAATTCGCTTCATTTTTTATTCCAAAATTTTTAGATTTGTGTCAATAATGAAACGTCGATGAAAATGTATAATTATTAGTCGAATCGTTGAAAAGACAACGTGTAAACAGGAGTACTTATTTTTAAGCTACGTGTTATTTCAGATTCTTGGTTCGATTTGTTCAGTCATTTTTATCGTAGGAATAATATTTTCCGATTAGCTGGTGACCGTGGAAGCTTGCAGGAAAGAAATTTCCATGCACGGAAAAATTTACCAAGCGCTACCTATCGGCGGTGAATTAAATGGTAAGTAACAAGGTAGCAAAATTAAATCGTTTTATCGACGCTGCATCAGGAAATGCCAGCTCCAGGCAAAGGTCGCGACGAGCCACAGGCAGTATTTAAGAATTGCAACCTTTGATGACGAGGAAACAAACCGGAGGAAAACGATATGTCAAACGGAGGTCATGGATGACGGGTACTAAAAAGGGAACATTGTTGTAAATGTCACTGCTTTCACCATTAACTTCATAACGAGCCTTGATGATCCAGTGAATAATGACTTTCCTTGCTATTTTCTCTCAACTGTCCATAAAACAAATCTTTATATTCGTTGCATAATTCTAGTAAGAAAAAAATAAACGACCTTTTCCTATTCGCTTTCTCAGCTTTCATCCCTCCCTCTTCTCTGTTTCTAAACTTTTTTCTAAATTAACAATTATACGACCTTTAAAACACTTTTTAAAATATACCTCAGACTTCTCGCAAAATTAACTTTCACGTTACACAAATCTAGCAACAAAAGAAGATACCAAATTCTACAAATTTTTGTATTCGCTTCTTTATTCTCCATTTCTAAACCTTTCTAAACCCAAAAATTAACAATAACCCGTCGATCTTTGAAACACAACCAAAATACAATTTTTTTTCTATTTTCAAACCTGCCCCAAAATTCACAATCACACGACCTTTTAATACTACCAGAACACATCTCGGAACAAATTTCCCTTTCAAATTGCTTTTTTTTTCCCGAAACGAAAAGCAAAGAGCATCTCCTCGCGGTACCAATCGAAAAACGCCAGCGATTCACCAGCAAAAACCCGTTACACGTCCGGAATGAAGCAACGACGAACAATGGCACGCTTTGCACTCGCTTTCAGCGTTAATCTTAGCCAGCCTAGGGGCGATCCTGAAGTTGATGGATTGGCTGGTGACGCGTGAAAAGCGATCGTTCGCTGCCTCTGCGAACCTTGTTCGTTCTCGATGTTCAGAGCAAGATGTATCGCGGTTGGCGAAGAATGCCCGGCGAAACGCTTCGTGAATTAACAAACGCGTGCCTCGAGGTTAGATTAACGCGCTTTACGACTCGAGAAGCTCGAGCTTTCGCCGTCGAGTCACGAGGATCGCACCGTTTGTCTGTTTTCTTGTTGTCGCGAGACTGTTTGTTGTTCTTTGTGCTGTTTCAACAAATAAAGGAACGCCAGTTTCGAGCCTGTGCTTTTAATTAACGTAGGTACATGCTCTTTTTGACAACAGACTAACGTTGTCGCGTTTTTAAGCGGCAGGGATTTTTACTTTCGACGCCGTCATGTGTTTCTACCGAAGGGGTGAATAAAGAGGTGACTCTGTTTCTTAAGAATCGTTATATAAAGTGATAAACAATACGAGCTACTGTGAGTTAATTAGTTAAGTTAAATTGGATGTACACTGTTATAATATATGAATTTAAAAATTGTAATTATCTTGATCATATTTAACTACTTTTTTTATTTTCAATTGTACGAAAGAATAATAATAAGTAATGAACAGATTCCGGATTTTTATGCGAATTCATATTTTTGAGAACGTAGTAAAAAAGACAGAGATTCATCGGATGCACTATAATTTTCCATATTTCGTATATTTTTTCTTATTACAACTATTTTAACTTCCACGTTACTCGCGAAATTCCAAATAACTCAGATTTTATAAAAAAAGAGACAAATTACCAAAGAAAAATAGCTTCACTCGTTTCTCTTTTCACTTCGCCACTCCACTCTTCTCAATGGTGCAATACACGGGAATAATTAGCAGACTCATCTCGCGTGCAGCCTCTGCATAGAAAATCAGTTTCTTCCTTACGGAGGAGCCAGGTTTTTGCATCGGAGAAAAACCGTGAGAAATCGGAACGCACTGTGCGAATAGAAGTCGATTCTTCGTTTCGCGTAAAAGCGGACGCTGATTTACAAGGCCAATAGCGTTTATCTCGCTGGCTATGTCTGTAAAACGAAGCGAAGATCCGAGACCTTTTCAAGGCACGATAGACGCCTTGTTTCTCACCCTGTTCACTCGAAAAAGGGAACGGGATAACCAGACGCGGGTGGAAGAAGCTGAGAACGATGAAAATTCGACTTTCGTTTCGCTCCCTCGTAAAACCAGTCTACACGCGTTGCTCGATGGCCTAGTAAACGCCGAATGTGTCAGGAAAATTTATTTTGATCGCGGGGGAGGATGAATTGTAGCGTTAGCGAGAGCCTATCTCCTTTTTCCCCCTTTTTTTTCCTTTCTTTTTATCCTCGCCAATTGAATTTGTGTTTCGCGTTTTCAGGTTTCTCTACGCTCGTCTTTCTCCACAGCTTTACGAGGAAAACAGAGCTCGCCGACGTTGAATTTGCGTTACCGTTTAGATCGTTCGATACACGTGAAAATGATTCCACGGAAAATACTTCATAAACGTTGCGATTTATTGCTGTCAATCGGTGTCAGGATTATTGAATAGAAACGCGTAAACCGGGGTCGAAGAAAAAGGAACGATGAAGGATAGCTGTGTTTGAAATACCAGTGCTTTTTCCACGCAACGAAATTTCTTTGGACATCCGTGCTGTACGATTTGAAAAAAAAAGTCATCTTCGAGGATTTTAATACATTTACGCATATTAAAAAAATGCGCTATTTCAAAATCTGCTATTTCAACTCTGCAATCTATACGAAGCTTCAAGATCACCTCGTATTACATCGCAAAATTTATTTCAGGTACTCAACGCAGTTTCTATAATCACCTTCTTTTTACTCTTCGGAGTTTAATAAAAATTTGGTTCTCAGTAGCTTAATTCATTTTAATACTAAAATTCGCATTTTCTTGTTCACCCAATGTCCACGTCTCAAATTCCACATTTTAAAGACGTCCACTCTTCACACACCCCTCCTATGCCACACTATTTCCAAAACCACTTCGTTTTGAAACATGCACGACCCTAAAACGAGCTTCAAAGCGACAAACTCCTTCTTCGAACGCAAATTCACTCGTAGCTGAAAAAAATTCTCGAAACATCGTTGCCTACCAGAGTTAATCACGGAACACACTCGATCCGCTGGTAATCTTCAATAATCGCTTTTCCGACGCGGTGATAATGGAGAGGGTCCGCGGACGAATCGTCGCGCGATAATTAGCAGAGGACACCAATTACGAGGACGAGGAGAACGAAGAGACGCGGTGTTCGTCGAGCACGATTGATTTTACATCCAACTAAACCCGCCGTCTACGCTCCGTGTGCACCCCTGCCAACCCCCAACCACCTTTTTTCCACTATAGCTACGTTTAATCTCGCTTTCTCCGCGGAGAAACGTCGCGGCCGGAATTTATCGCCCGCACGAATTCTCAGTCTTCAATAATGGAATATTAATTTTCGGCCGGCGCACGAAGAGACGTTCGACCGCCTCGTTAATTACCTGCCGATTTTTCGCCGCCTCTGGACTTGGAAGGAATTTATACGATTTACCAGACTGAATTATCGTAGGAATCGTGGTCGAAGATTCGGATTATTTTTGGGTTTAAGATTCGAAGCTGGTTTTATTAATACGGTCTGTGCTTCGTGAGTCACGGGTGGCCCAAGATTTTTGTTAAACGCACGAAAATAATCTTTGAGCTGTCTCGGATACTCTTTCGTCCGAATTTCTCAAATGCTATCGCAACGTTTAACGAAAGGAAAAATGAAGACGCAGACTTAAGTATAACAATCGTGACGAAAAATGGAAACTAAAATAAAATTAATACGTGGAATACTATTAGAACCATCGGCGATTAAAGTTGACTCATCTGTATGAAAGATATCAAAGCGATAAGTGTTTAAAAGAATATACATGATGCAAGGAAAATAAATCTTTCTTCATATTATTTACAGAAAATCATTGAAAATCTCTATAAATGCATCGAATGCGCATAATTTATACAATTCGTACGAAAAATTACAAAATCGATCATTCTGACTTCGAATCTATCTCTCAAGGTATAAACTTTCATCTGAACGTATATTTTTCCAATTATTAATATTAACGAATCGTTCATCGTTCCAATTTTTAAGGAAGTAGATGGTCAAAATGTTAAACAATTCTCTTCGCTCCACCCTGTATGGTTTCCAAAGGGAGGCAGGGCGAAGTCGAGGGTTCCGGTGGCCAGTTTTAGCCGACATGTTTGAACGGGCCTCGAAAGCTTTATTTGCCGAGCGAGATTTTCCAATTAAACCGTGATTAATCCAAGCGACGAATGCTTAGGGCCGAATGTTTACGGCGCGGGGGAAATAAGTTGCTGGTATACAGAGCGTCGAAAATCGATACACATAGCGGGGTGCAAGGGTTGGGGGTGGATGCAGAGGAATCGACGATAATCCGATTTCGATGGATGGCACGAGTTGGATAATTCGTTTGCCTCGTGCCGCTCGAGAGAGAGAGAGAGAGAGAGAGGAGAGAGACGAACCCGTTCTATCTTCCTCTCCATTTCTCTCTTCTCTATTTCTACCTCCCTCTCCGTCATTGATGGGACTATTGAATTCCGTTTTCCTCGATTCACGTGACTCGAATTCGCGAAAAATTCGTACCGCGTGGAGGAAAAGCGCTTGGCGATCGCTCGAAATGATTTCACATTCGAGACGGGGTTGAACGTTTATCGGCAAAATTGTTTACTCGAATGGGTCATTTGTATGGCAGCAATTTTTAACGATCGCGAATGACAGCTCATTAGCCGGGACACCGATTAATCGATCGCTTGCTTCGTTTAACGTCGAATCGAAATTTCCAACAGAAATTTTATAAATTTACGATGGTTCAATTGCAGAGACATTTTTGTAACTTTTTCTTCTAAAAGAATACGGATGTAAGTTTCGTTTCTTATTTTTTTATGTTTATCGGCATAAATATAATAATAATTATAAATTAGGGTGAGTTGGTAAGTGATGGTTAACTTCAGNCTCTGGACTTGGAAGGAATTTATACGATTTACCAGACTGAATTATCGTAGGAATCGTGGTCGAAGATTCGGATTATTTTTGGGTTTAAGATTCGAAGCTGGTTTTATTAATACGGTCNGTATACTATTAAAAACAGCCGAGAAACGGAATATTTCGCAGCCTGCACGAGATCGGGTCATTTGACCCGCAACACTATCTCACCCGGAATTACCCTAATTATGAGCAAAATAACAGGAACTTGATTGATTGCTATAATCATTATTATTATTCGTTCCAACTGCCGTTTATCGCGAGCAGCAAGAATAATTTGGTAAAAAAAAAAAAAAAAACATCTACCTAAACAAAAGCAAAATTTGCGTCACGCTACTCGCGTTCGGTCAAGTGTAATCCCATCTCGAATTAATTAATTCGTCAAACGCGAGTCGCTGACACGTCACGCCATCTCGAATAGTTTTCGCGACCTTGCTATTATTTTCACGCTATTCTCATAACAAGCGCAACCGATCCGACGTAGAATAAACGCCCGGTATCCGTATCTCGTTTTTATCCGTTAATTCATTGACGCGCCCGATCGGTTAATTCGGTGAACGTACACGCACGAAACGTGACGTGATGTTTGAAACGACGAACGAAAATCGCCATTTCCGGAGTAGGAAATGCACGTTCCAGACAGCGTTGCGACCGTAACGTAACTCGTCGTAATAGGCATGTTTATTTGATGTAACATCGTGAGTCTGAGTCACCACGATCGCTCCAGATCTCGGCGACCTTGAAGAAAAGAGCGAAACGCCACGCACCGGTTGGCAACGATCGTGATTCTCCGGATCGATCCACCGAATTGACGGCATTCGTTTACCTTTTATCACGAGGCTGCATTCCAGCTGACGAATGGCGCCAATGAATCAACCTTCGCGATGCTCCAACACTATGACACGTATCTGGTGCGAAAGCTCAGCTTCGACACCCACTCGATCGATAATCTCGGTTATAAATATATCTTTAAACTCCATTTCTTTCTTTCTTTTTTTTTTTTTTTTTTTTTTTTTTTTTTTTTTTTTTTTTTTTTCTAACATGTCACTGGTCGCGTATTCTGTTTTCTTTCTTTCTTTTTCTTCGATTGTTTGTCTTTTTAACGATTCTAGGTCACAGTTTTTCACGTATAGGTCACTATTGGATGATTTTTATCCGCTTAACGCGAGAACTACTAGAATTGTCACTAAAAAGTCACTAGATCTCAGTTTTTTCATAGAAGCTTTATAAATTCTTCGTGGGATAAATTGAATTTCATTTAATTTCTTCGGTATAAATATACTTTAGTCATTGGTAATTTTCAGGTTAACGCTAAAATTACCAAAACGGTTAAAGTTCGTATTTGCTCATGATTCTTTCTTTAAAATATTCGAAGTGTTCATAAGACTTGTAAATACATTATTAAACGTCTATCGTGGTGATTTCTCTGGCAAAAGTAACCGCGCTTTAACAACCAGTAGTTCCAACGTTAAACAATGAAACTAAACTATGAATTGAACACGAAACGTGGTTCGAGACACTTCGAACGACGCCATAGCCACAGAGACGTATCGAGGAGAACGATTCGATACATCGAGCGGCACCGATCTCAAAATCGACGTACGTGCGATTACTGCGCCGCAGAAGCGGCAAATGTACTCTCGAACCGGTACCAAGTCGCGTTTCAGTTGCGTGACACGTTACAGAATTCGCGTCGCGACGTGTTCCGAGCATAAATTATCTAACCGCGTGACGCGCGGTTACTGTGTGCACAGTGATGGAGAGAAAAAAGAAAAAAAAAAAAGCAAGTCTTAAACGCGAGTCACGGTTACCGTGGCGCGAACGCGAAACGTCCAGAGTGGTCTCGAACGTAACCAAAGAAGTGTTCGATACTCACGTGTCTCTATCGGGCCAAACGCTAACTCTTGTCCCTTTCAACGAAGCACGAAAGCACCGCGTTACGTCAGTGGAAGATCACTAGTTCCGTAACACCCTCGGAGTATCCTTGGTCGACTTCGTATCCACACTCCTCTGACAGCGATCCGTCTTCCTACAAGGTATGTCACCAAATATTCCCTTCTGTCGCACTCGTTTACAGATCGTAGGCTCCAAGAAAGAACAAGCTGTCACTCGCGATATATTCTCACTGCCGTTCGATATCGCGTGTATAAATAAGGTTATGTCTCGGCCAGGTATCTCTCTAACGCGTTACGTATAAAAGTAAAAAAAGAAAGACGCGAAGATTGGGAAGAAAGGTAACCGATCGGTGCAGTCGCGGACACTGCTACTCCTTTCTTCTCTATCTTTTTTTTTTTTTTTTTTTTTTTTTTTTTTTTTTTTTTTTTTTTTTNGGGCGGACCGAGAGCTTGTTCCTTTTGGAGCTGGTTAACTATATTTAGAGCCTAGTTTCTACGTTGTTGAAATTTATCGAGGAGAATAGAGGTTTGGTAGCGACGCGTGCGAAATATGTTTGCCGCGTACAGTGTTTCACAGATACCGTTTACACTTATTAATCCTGGTAAATGGAGATCAATTATTGAATCTTTTATTAGATTCTATTAGATAAAATGTTTCTTTGGCTCGGTGATTTAATCGACAGGAAATTACTGACAATCGCGGTGTTCAATTAGCGGTTCAACCTTCCGCACTTAACCTTTTCATAATTCTGCCGTTATTTATGGATCTTACTGCGCGATATAAACGAGTCTAATGCAGCGATAACTGCATCGTAACTCGGATCTAGTTTACATCTTGAATTACTTGCGATGCACGGGATAACGAAAGATTGGAAACATTTGAACCTTTCAACCGATCTATAGAAAAATTTTGTAAACGAAGAACTTGAACCGATGTTTCCAAGGTTCCCTTGCGATATTAAGCAACCGAATCTAATAATTTGACCATAGACCGACACTTTTCAAGGAAACGCCTCGTTTCTAGCGTTTTTTTAATCGCGTTCAGATCGAGTGACCTTGATTTACTTATGCGTGAGCGGGAACTGGCAACCGAACGTGCAGGAAACCCACTATCTGAAGACGATCGCGACAAATCGTAAGGTAGATACGTATCGCGACTTCCGCGATGAGGTAAGACCGACGAGATGTAATCGCAATTGTAAAGTCGTGTCGGCCATGAATTAGGGAGGAATTTATTTATTTTTCTCCCCGTGTAACGCAGAGAGGAAAGGTTTCGTCGGTCGATTACGAGGGAAGTGACTATAAATCGTTCATGGAGATTCATGAATCGCTTTTCTGTTCGATACGCTTGCGTGCATAGTCATTGCCGTGATAATCGAACTTTCGTTCGTGCAACGCTTGTTTCGTGCTTTATTATTATTGTTCGTTGGAAAGTTCGATAGTCTTTTGCTATCGTTGTTTCTCGCGTTAACGCTGGAACTACCAAATTGGTTAAAATAATCAGTTCGTAATTTTTTATATCAATTTTGTTAATTCACTGTTCTATGTTTTTGAAGATTTTTCATGATTTTCTTTTTCTTTTTTTTTTTTATTCGCAAAAAGACGATCCTGTGGTGATCGCTATTAATGTAATTTATTAATACAAAGTGTTAATATTGCCTATACTTAGAACTCTTTCTATATTAGGCAAATTTTTCTGTATTTTTCATTTTAATTATTTTCGGTACAAATATCTATACTTTAATCATCGGTAGGTGCAGTGTTAGTGATGTCAGAATTCAATGATGATCACGTTTCTTTGTACATACACATATTGTTCGGAAGATTAAAAGTTTCAGTAGGTTTAGGACGAGTGTAGTTTACAGCATCGGTTGTAATTTCCCCGAGATTGAGATCGGTCGATCTTAAAGTTCTTGAGCCGTTTTACGACATATTCTATACGCGCGCCAGAGTACGTTGTTCGGGATCAAAACAACACGTTACATAATGCATAAATTAAAGAATATACCAGTAGCAAAGGTTACATAAACTCGGAATAAAAATATCAACGTTGTGTACCAGGGAAATGAAAAAGGAAAGCAGGGATATGAGTCAGTTTCCAGAAACGTGTCAATTTACATTACGAGTGATATAAGTAGTACCAGTGATGGCGGTAAAAATAGTCAACTTCCTTCAGAAACAAAACATATTATCGCAATCTCCCTGTTTCCATGCAATATGAGTCATAAGTGAATCGCAAAAATTACAAGTCCATCGGAAAGATCAATAACTCTGATCTTTGATTAATTCTTCTTCTCAAGTGTCTTTTACAATAAATAGCCACATTTTAAGTTACACGTCCCCTATCGCAAACAAAATGATACAGAGCTTAAGCTTCAACGCAGTAATCGAACACAGTTCTATTCTTTGAACCCCTAATTTGCCCTCCTTCCCTTACATTATTAAATATAATTCTAAAAATAATTTCGAAACAAAAATATTTCTAGCCGCGTGTTCATCCTTCGACACGGTTCAAATTACACGCGAAATACTTTTGGTATCACCACGGACGACTAACGAATATAATTAAACAACCCGATTTAAGCAACGCGTCCTGTGTAACTACTACGCTACGGTTGTGATAAATACGCAATAATAATAGGATACAAAAATCCAAAAGCGAACATCCACGTGTAGCTCGAAATCCGATACCTCCATCCCCACTAGCACCTAGTGGAACCCTCCAACAACGAGTGGATGTTTTCCACGCGCCGCGTATTTATATCAAAAGCCCGTCGTGTGTCTTTTTAAGATCCCCTCCGTCGTATTTGCCATTCGTGGTATCGAATAAAATGTGTCACGCATACAGAGGCGGAGACGATGGAAGGAGCACGCACGAGCGCACACTTCAGGGTGCAGGGCTCGGGCATGTGGAAAGTTCAGCAGGAAGGAAACATCAGGAACGCACACCAACCGGTGTACGCACACCCTTGGACCACCGTGTCACTCTTTATTTCCCGCGTGCCTTTTAAAGGTCCCATGGAAAGCAGCACGCGCTCGGTAAATAAAGGCCAGGGCGCATTGCACCGTTCGCCGACTCGTTTCTGCAGCGTTTAACGACTCGCCTCGACTATCCGCGGCGTTATCTGCGGTTTCTCTCTCCACTTCTCCGTCAGGTAGTCACCCCTTATCGAGAACGACTTCCTCTTCCTTTTTCTTCTTCCTCTTCCTCTTCCTCTTCTTCTTCTTCTTCTTCTTCCATTTCTTCTTCTTCCACCGCTACCCTTTCCTCGTTCCACGCTCCATTGAATTCGGTTTAGTTTCTTCTCGACGTTATCGATCGCCGCCTAGCGTTTGTTCTTCCTTCTTATCGTTTTGTCCCTTACCTTTTATCAATTTTTCTCGCAACCCTTTCCAGCAGCCGGTGGCTGCTCCTTCCGCTGCTTCCGCTCAATCCAGTTACGCCCTCGTTTGCACGTCCGTACGGTCACAGCCAGCAACCCCTGTTGACTTTCCTTTTAGCCGTATTTACGGATCCTATCTTTTATTTGTTTCTCTCGCTGCTCGATATAATTTTATTTGCAACCACTCTTGCCCTGTTTGCGCCCCGTATCTCGATACTTATCCAGCGCGATTCATCTGTGTGTTTCGAATTAATTTTTCACCGCCTCTGTCTTGTTTCTTGCCTCGTTACACGGCTTAAGATCGCGAAGCTCTCGTCAAACCGGAATTTAAGATACAAATTTCTCAGAGATCTTCCTCCAACGAAGCGAGATACGTTTGATCGTCGTCAAAATTGACCCTTCGATCGTAGAGCTTAAATATACGAGAGGCTTTTACAGCTTTTATAGCTTCATATTTTAACCTTTCTCTGTGGAACCCTCCCTTCCGGTTTTCACGTGGCTGTTCCATGCTCAGGACGCTCTCGCTCGGTTTTCCTTTCCTTTGTTGCATCAGTAAACAGGTTAGCCAATTTTTCTGGCGCAGGAAGCAGGAACGTGAGAGAAGCACTGGAATAAGAATGTAGCAAGGGAAGGAACGGGGGAGACGGGTTTAGGTGTGCAACGTTTTACGTACACGCGAGCGTGCAGCGACACACAATACACACGTACGTGCCGTGCATATTGTTCGAGCAGGTTTTTCGACCGAGATTAAGAGCGAGCACGTAGCTCGCGACTCTGTGCACGAGTCCGGCCTAAGTATGCCAAGGATTACCGGTATGAACTTTTACGTTACAGCCCGCGAACGCAATAATCCGATAATACGTGCCACGAGCAGGAAACCGGCGGCCGTGTTACGTCGATACTACCGGTGACAGATTAACGGGGAATAGTTCGAAAGTTATCGCTATCCGATGACTTGGATTCCCCTAAACGGGAAATACCCTGTCGCTTAAAAGTTTCGAATCACTTTCCGGGTTCTGTGCATATCGAATCTCTTTGAGCTGATTTACATATCAATTTCAAATTAGTACTGGATGCATCAACGCTAGTTTCCTTTACTCGAACTTATTTTTAATGGAACAAATTTCTTGGTAAATATGTACAATTCTGAATTTCTTATTTTTTCTCTTTTTTATTTTTTACTTTCCTTGGTACGTAATGTACGTAATGTACATTAAGTAATTGAAATAGGGATGAATTAAAAGATTCCTTGTTCTTGTTAGATTAATTTGAAACGGATCTTCGATACGTTTGAGGGATGTTTGAACAAATTTTGATACACTTGATATTATGAACGCGTGTAGAAGATTTTGGAAGATTTGTTTATTTTTTACTCGTATTTTATTGCTCGCTTTATTTTAACGAACCAAACTTTTGAAACGCCCGATACTGTCTCGATACCCTAACAGAGGGATAATTACTTAATGTTTAGAAGCTCGATGAGAAGAGTTTTGTTTCAACGCAAAGGATAGTTGATCGGTTTAAGAACCGGATCGCTATTAATTTCGATCGCAGACAAATTAACACTTCCTACAGATACGATTGCGGATCACAGGTTTGAGTAATGTATATCCTCCTGATACGATCTGAACAAACATTAGCTGGTTGCGCGATGGGCAACGGAAAAGTTCGTTTCCTTGATGCAACAGCGTGGTGCGCGAAAGAAACGGAAACAATTCGTTCCCCGGTTGCCACGATTATTTTCACCTTGAGCACGTCGAGCAATTAATCTGCGAGCGTTACATCCGTCTGACGTGCGATCACGCAGAAATCGATCCGATAATTAACGGACAAACAAAATAATAAGCGCTCGTAGTGAGTCATTGTACAAAAAAAAAAAATAAAAAAAATAAAAAAGATAAAAAAAGAAAAAAAAAAGAGAAAACCGCGAACAAACGGGAAGAACTATGTTTCTGTGCAGTTAGAATCGTAACAAGAAATTAACCGATCGTAGCCATGCATAACTGTTGGAGCGAAATTTATGCGAGTCCCAGTACGCCGATAAATCATGGTTTGATTAACAGCCGCCGATAACAGGGCCAATAATCGTGTTTGTCCTTTGGCGAAGGCGCCTCGCTAACGAGTTTCTATTTTCCAGAGCCGAGCTCTCTTCGTGGTCACGGCCAACCGGCTGAAAACACTTGTATTAGTATTCGCTCGCTTCGTTCGCTCGTCCATCGTTATTTTGCGTAACAAGTTAACGTTCTTCCAGCACCGTTTTACGACTGACCTCGTGGCACGTGTACAGGCGGAATTCAACTAGTGAGATATTGCGATCGTGTCGTAAAACTTCCTGCTGCTCGACGCCAACTCTATTTTCTTTTATAATTTTCGTTTTCCGGGCGCAGGTTCTTTTTCCGTGGAGCTTAATGAGTTTATTAAATTCATTTTTTGTTGTTGTTGTTTTTTTTTCTTGTCACATATCGTACCATTTTTATTCTTCTACGGTCTTCAAAATTTTCTTTCATTTCCATGAAAAAGGCTTCCTAGTTTCGAGAAAAATGAAGCTACGAAATAAATTGAAATTATAGGTTGCGTAGATTAATAATCTTTGTATTTATGTGAAGTTAGAAAATTTTAATAAAAGAACAGAAGGAGATTAGGTAGAAAACGATCTATTTTTTAGTGGAACTTACTATCGATGATAATTTATGTTTGACATAATATCCGACATACCCAAACTTTCACAATTAATTCACCAGATAACTCTAAACGATCATCCTATATTCCGATACATTTTGTTCAATTTTTCCAATCGTCACGAACCATCACAAATATTTTTGTTTGCAATTAGTCGACACTCGTCACACGAACAAACCGATCCACCATACGAGCAGAGATTTTTCTCGCGAAGAGCAAACAGTTGCTCAACGTCGCGATTCCAAGCGATGGATCGAGGAAAAATTTGCGTTCCATTTCCTCTCTATTTTTCAAGGAATCCGTGGATACGTACGTGTCGATACGTTTGCGAAAATTGGAGGCAAGGAACGACTGGAGGCACTCGATCGAGCAAAGTCAAATATTTGCGTGGATTCGGCGCGAGTTATAGCAACCGCGATCGCGTGAATTCGCACGTGCGAACGTTGTCTTTTCGCGAGTATGCATATTCATAGTTGGCACAGGAAACGAAAAGTGCGACGATCGAACGTGATCCAAGAAAGAAATCGTCCACGAGAGTGTCTCGTGTCGTTTCGCGGCCGATCACGCTTCTATAAGGTTTTCGATTCGAATTTCTGCTCGCTTCGCCGTTCTGAATTCTTCTGCCGATAAGATTAGATCTTGTAACAAGTATCGTTGCTAAGTCGTCGGAATAATACCAATAACATCAGCTTGCTTCTTTCTGCGTTTACGTGTGACGTTCAATATTATTAGTTGCGCGATAAAATCGATAATGTTATTATTAAAGCAAACATTTCCACGAGGAATCGTTTCCTCGTGGTATAACGAGGAAATGATATCGATGTTGTGTACAGGGTGTTTGAAGAGTTGATTGAACCATTTTAGATTATTCTTCTAGGTTTTGGGTTATTAATTATTGATTTATTTAGAAGAAAAAAAAAAATTGTACACGCAGGTGAATGCAATGAAACGATAAATTGAAATTGTTTGTTGCACTGAAAAAAAAAAATATTATTGGTCTATCGTGTAAAGATAGATAAAAAAAATGGCAATATTTTATTTAATTAATAAAATAAAAAACAAGCTTCGTATTAATTTTTAATAAAGTAGGAAATATATAAGTGTTGGTCATGACGTATTTCTTGAGCTTTAATTTTTATTCTATAATTGTTGAAATCGATGTCTAGGAATCGTAAATTTTATTTGATAAATTTACCAAACGTTTCGCTATTTTTCCTTTGAATTTCGATTTCTATAAACTTTTAATTTCATATAGCTTTAAAAAGGAATTAACTCTTTGTACAGAACATTGTAGCTCCGACATTGTTGATCGGTACTCGTATCTTATCAAAAGAATTCATTTTATTGTGTCGATCTAAATAATCTAACTTGATCGATGTTTCCTCTATACAATCTTTTATAAATCGTTGTTTAACAAAAATCTATCCAGGAATTCTATTTCTAATACTCGATCTTCGACTGCAATTTTTTAACCGTTCCCTCCGGTTTGATTATCGATCGAAGCGAGCAGAATTTGCGTTCCGCACGCAACGCGAATTCGTTGAAGCGGAAAGTCGAGGTGACACGCAGCGAAAGAACTCTCGCGAATGCAGAAAAAATGCAGAATTGAGTCAATCGTCGTCCGTTCAGGCTTTTTTTTTTGCCACGATAAGCACGGGAACCGCTAGCGATAGCGTTCGCTTTTATCAGCGACCCACACACGCCGACCACGACCGTGAAATTGCACGTCACGAACAGAACGGTGCACGTGCACGCACTCGTATCAAAAGTCAGCCAGTTTCTCCCCCAAGGAAAACAGTTTCGATTTTTCTTCGTTTCTCCACGGTTCTCGGTTTCGCATACGATTGGAGAACTGTTCGAAACAAACGCAAGCGTGCTTAGATGTATCGTAAATTGTGTAGTAATAGAAACTAATTACGAATTCAACGAGCGAACGCCTGATGAACGCTCGTGAGCTGTGCGCTGCTTATTTATTAAACTGCTGTGTAATTAATTATGATTTAAATGCTGCGTAACAAACACATGAACTGGTTATGACAGGGGACGTGGAGATTATGGGGTTACATCTATCTGGATGTCTGATAATGGATTGTAAATTAAAGAATTTTTATAGGAGACGATATTAATGGAACTTAACTGAAATTTTAGCTATTAAAAGCTGTAGTCATTAGCTACATTATGACAGATTTTTGTTCAAAAATATTAAAAATTACCGAAGCTGTCTGTGATTATGAACAGCGGCTATTATAAAAATAGGGTTGTAGATAGATATATATATTAATATCGAAATCAGAGTTTGTTATTATGTTTTTTTTTTAATTAAATAAGGCTTCTTAAGTATTATTTAAAATAGTCGAGGATAATATCTTTCGTTCTTGAGCTCTATGATACGCACGAATATTTTTATTACGAATATAAATCGTAATAGGAGTGTTAACGTATATGGATTATGCGATACTCTGACAGAATGTTACACACTCGATGTGAGGTTTCATAGAAAAGTTGATGATCTTTTTGTTATTCATGCTACCGATTTCATATCATTATCGTAGCATGATGCAATTCATTACGAGAAATTTCATTGACAGCATCGTGCTCGAGCTAAATAAAAGCGTGACTTGCTGTGAGATTCTGCTACCATGCTCGTGACAGCATTGTTCCTCGACTATTCGACGTAGAACGAATCGTGATCTCATCCTCTCGAGACAAAGTAATTATTCAGTACTCTATTATTCAATTTGCTCGGGTTAATCCAAATTCGGGTTAATCGAAATGTTTACACGTAATCCTCCGCTGGGGTTATAATTAAGGCGTCGTTTGAATACGGAACCGCGTTACTCTCGTTCAATTCACCGAGTATCTCGAATGGACGGCGGGAAACAGACATGGGTTTGCAGAATTTCAAACTTTAATTAGTTCTATTTTATAATACTATTCCAAAGTAACTGATAAATGGCACCTACCAAAATGGAGCACGTCCAAAGGGTAAAATTTTATTTTTCATCACAACCAGTGTCTGTGATTTAACTACATCAGCAATTTCAATAACCATCATGTCTCCAGAAACACCAAAACTCAAATCCCAAAAAATTCAATACTTTACAATTTCGTACAATACCATCTAAAAATCCTCCACTTACAAAATTTAATTCCATCTATCCCCAATAACCATCCTATCTTTAAAAACAGTTGAATTTCAAAAAATTAACTGTTTCTAAGTACCTAACACTCAAACAATACTACCTAAAAATCCTCCGCTTGCAAAATTTAATTCCATCTATCCCCAAGATATATCCACCACATCTTTAAAAAAAAACCACCCTAAAGAAATCACCTATTTTTGAATACTTCACACTCTCAAACAATACCATATAAAAATTCTGCGTTCACAAAATTTAATCACGCGCATCTCCAACAACCTTAACACCCATAAACAAAAAAAAAATAAAATAAAATAAAATACCATAACCAAAAAAAGTCAAGCGCTTCATAATTCGTCGCACACTCGATGAATACAGACAGAAAATTTTCCATTTCCTCCCGGCCCTACGACCTTACACGGCCCGTTCGACTTCGACCGATGAAGCAGCAACTTTTCATTCGAAAGCCGTACGCCACGCGTCGGTTCGAAGCTAATAAGACGCCGACGACGCCACGTGACCAGCCAGATTAATGATCGTACGACAGCCAGTTAACTCTGTCTCGCGTAATTCGGTGCGGAGCACGAGCCTGCCACGCCGTGCACCGCCATTCACGAAGAAGTGGATCTGGTTTAAGGCGGATCCGCAGCGAACCGGAGCGGAGGCAACCGCTCGCGTACGTACGTGAGTGAACCGGTTCACTCGATTTCATTCATTTGCCGGATAATCGTCGTGTTCCTGTTTGCGGCTCAGGGACGTACCGACGCTCGAGTGCACGCACTCAAGGTCTCGGGTTCCGCACTCGAGAGCCGGAGCTTTCGTCCTCCCCGGTCTCGCGCAGTCTCGTGCTACCAACTGCTGTTGTTCGTCTTTACCGTTTCACCGATTCCACTTGCTCTCGCCGGAGCGGAAAGTGGTATGAGGCGTGTGAAAGTCAGACACGACACGCTACTCTTTCGTTAACGTCAGAACCACCGATGATTAAAGTAATGGGTCGTTGGAAAGATGACGAGTGGAAGGAATGTGGGTCCGATTGGTTGGAATGCAATTCATCCACCTTCTTTTAACACGATTGGACAGGGTACGCGTGTTTTTGTTATTCCCCGAAAACAATCGTATCTACGCGTCGCAGATGAGAAACGAACGCGAATTTATATTTATTTCTATGGGAAGAAACTAAAACTAAGGGTGTATGAAAAAATACATAATACAAGGGAGATGAATCGTCATCCCTATTTTTTACGAAAAATCGCGAAAAATTCGTGAAAGCGTGCCACGGTAAATTAAAAATTTCTAGAATTCTCTGCGAGAGGAAAAAAGGGAAAATACTAAATAAGAGTCGTTCTTCTACCTTTTACCTAACATCTCTAAAATAAAGTTCTAAAATAGACTTCTTTCGCGAAAATGTCCACGGTGGATGCAGGAACGACATGTTGGAACAATAAACCGAGAAGTCTAGTAGAACGCAGCTGCGCGATGGATGAACGACACGACGAAGCCGTTGTGAATTCATAGCTGTCATAATCGACATTTTTACCGTTACATAAAACGCTTCCAAGGCTTTTTTCTTCGCGACCCGACTGTCACGCGTTACATAAATCCATCGAGAAAGGCGGCGCTCGCGCGTGGACTTCCTATTTTCCGCTTTCTACGGCTCGTGGGCGAAAAACGCGCGAAAGAATGCCCTCGGGAATGCGCGTCGTCGCGACGATGTAGATCCATACAGAATTCTGTGGAGGCAAGTCAAGAAACGTAACAATGTACGGTTGGCGTGCAGAAATTTCTGCATAGGTGTATGCGGATTTTTCGTTTGAAGGGGATGAATGTTGAGTGGCGTGAAATTGGAAAGCGAGGAAAATAGAAAATGATATTGTGATTACTTGTCGCGTTGTTGGGTATTTTTTTAAATATATTTAACACTGGAACTATCGACAATTAAAATATAATTATTTATATTCGATAAAATACATACTACAAGAGAAATAAATTTTTATCTACATTTTTCTACAAAAAATTACGAAAAGTCTGAAACGGCTTGTAATAAATTTATAAAAATTATACGTGAAATTATGAATTGATTATTTTGATCAAATTGGTAGTTTCAGCGTCAAAAATATTTTTTACGATATTTTTCCAACTTAATTCGTTCCTCGCTGTAAAATTGGCACGATTTGCATATTATTATAGATCGTAAAATTGGTAGAAAATTTCTACCAATCGATCAGTCTATGATCTACATTTCTTTTTTTGTTTCCGTTTATTATGTAAACGTTGCTGAATTTCTTCTGAGAATACCAGAGTATTATGCATAATCGATCGCCAAAAAGTCGCGCCAACGTGCCGCCTTCGATATTCGTTTTCCTTAAGAGTTCGTTTCGTAACAAGTCGTGCAAGCGTGAACAAAATGGTATTTGGAATGGTAAACACGGCACACGTCAGAGGAATAATTATTCGCTGCAAGGAAACATGCCATTGTCGTTCAACGTGACGAGTAACGTTTTGCGCGCGAACATATGGGCCTTCCCCTTCGTTCGTTTTCTGGCGCGACCCTGAATTATTAATCCTTTTGGTGTTTCGTCGTCGAACGTGCAATCGAAGAGTTTCACGACGTGAAGATTTTAATGCAAATATCAAAAGCGGTTTCAAAAATACGTAACATAAATCTGAGTTCAGTTTAAACATTGTCCTCGGTTTAAAAACAAGAAGCATCTTTAAGTATAATAAAAATTTAAAGTTTAATATCAAAAACCTTGAAATCTGTAGAGGAATAAAATGAAACAGGATTTTTAAAAATTATTTTTAAGAACAATTGAAAAACAAAAATTCAATTATAGAATTCTTTAGCTTGAAACGTTTTCAAACACTTTAAGATTCCGAGCGAAAGAATCCAACAACAAGCATAAATGTATTTATTCTAAAGTTATAGATGATTATAAAAAAATCTGTGCTGATTGCAAAAGGAAGTAATAATACATTCATCTTTGGCGACAAAAAAAGAAAATAAACTAGTTAACACGCCATGTACAGTTCAACAAGAAACACATGAAAGAACATAAAAACGAGTCATACGAGTATTGCAAAGTCCGACTCCATGGCCATGAATGAGCCATCGATCATGGCTGGACCTTGTAACCGTGAAACTGAACTACAATATCAAACGAATACACTATATATATCGTGGCGAATCCTCCCAGAATATGACCACCCATAAAAGTCCATCCATCACGGACGACGAAGAATAGCTTTCCCTTCCGAGTAAAAAGATCGTGGAGGTTATGTCCGAGTTTCCAAAGACCAAGGCCTCCGTTTCACCCATTTCTGTCCGCGTATCTCGCGTTCTCTGACGCAACGTGGCCGATGATAAAATTTCCAAGCAGATCGAGTGCGTGCACGCACACGCCAGTCGGTAGGCCACGGTCATCGCGAGACCTTCGTCGTGGAACGTTCATTGTTCTCCACCGATTAATCTTCTCTGTATCAAACGAACAATCTTCTCTATTTCATCTTAACACGTTCCGTGCTCACATAAAAATCATTGTTTCGGCAGCAACTTTTAATTCGAGTGAAAAAATTACATTTCAACGTTGATTCTAATTTTTTAACCCCTTGCTTTAACCCTCGTACAATCGGGAGCTATGGGATTAACAGAGGACGAACTTGAGAATATAAGTAAAAAATTTTTTTAATTAATATTTTTGATGGGACAAAGATAAAAATCTATTTTAATTTTGATCTTTGAATCTATTTTATAAAATAGATTTTTATCTTTCAAGAACAAAGATAAAATAGATAAAATAGATTTTTATCTTCGTTCTTCCAACACACGTTTTACTCTAACTCGCTACGGCGGACCACTGATGGCCCACGTGGCTTAAAACAAACCCTGTCCATCGAATAAAACATCAAACGTCATAAAAGTCGAAAAGAACCGGTTGAAAGACACGTTTAAATTGCAAATGGGGAATTTTCTAGAACGAGACGAGATAAGTCTATCGGTTGAACGCGCGTAGAATGGAATGGAAGTCGATTGGCGTCTCTATGTTTTTTCTGCCTCTTCCCCCTCACTGTGCCTGTCCTATCGCCAGCGCCTTTATGTTGCTAATTACGCCACGGGAAACGGTATTTCTTCCTCATTAATATTTCCTCCTGCTTCGCAGATCCTCGCCTCTCAATGCAAGGAACGATCGATGTTCCCCAGTTTCCTTTATTTCCTCGTTCGTTCGATGCTCCACTTTCCGATCTCAAATGTTTCTCCATTTATTCCTCGTGTAATTGACTTCACATTTAAGGATATTTACTCGAGAAGTTTCTTTCATTATATCGTTCCAACAATTTTTTTTTTTTTTTTTTTTCAAACTTGAGGAACACTTGTTTCGTAACGTTTCGTGAAAATTAGCGTAAAACATGGAACGATCCTTCGTAGCGACCTTCCACATCTAATCACCGATCCACTCGATACCATGAACGGGTTTAAAAAAGTATCGAATGGCATTCGTGGCGCGTGGTCAGTAGCATTAACAGGTATGTATCTATTTCTACATCGAGCAACACTGTTGCAAAATCAGGATTCTTTCAACGTCCTCCGCTCGTTAGAGAATCGCGATTTGCATACCAGATTTACGCCTAACACCGTTCGATGTTTCCACTTGTACGCGATCCATGAAGAAGCGTTTTCTGTTTCACGCGATCTTGAACTTCTCGAAATGTCACCTGTGCACGAAACACATTCCCGTTCGTATCAAACCTTTCGTAACCACTTTGCAATCATCGCAGAAAATGTGCATATCATACTGCAGGTTTATGTTCACGGTCGTGTTTACTACCGTTGATCGACGGTGTTTACCCAGTGCTCGTGTCGCCGGGACCTTGCGCGACTTCCTGTTTGATTGAGGGAAACGAAGAAATTGTTTTCCGGGATTTGAGGATGGTGCGACGAATTTCAAATACGATAAGGATCGCGTGGTCGAGTTCCGATGGTATTACAAAATAATTTATAACGACGGAATAAAGTTTTCTAGGTGATAATGAATTAAAATTTCTATAACTAGGATTTTGACCTGTGAATATTTATGCATTTATGGAAAACTTGACGGTATAAAAATACACAGAAATGAACGTAATATGCAAAAATATGTTAAAATATATTTTCATAAAAGTCTGCAGTCTACTTATGATAAACAAAAAATAAAAAAAAAAAAAATTAGAATTGATTAGAGTTTATTTTTTCAATCCGAAGCTCGGTTCGTGTCAGTATAACGGTATACCGATAAAGTAGAACAATGTTGAATAAATGAAATGAAATTGATAGAGTTTAGCAATTACATGTAATGTGCAGGCATAAACGAGGCTTGTAAACAAGAAAAGAGTCAATCTCATTCGGTTAATTCCCATCTGTCAGCCTTCGAGGCAGCCTCGGGTTTACACGAGCCAAATTGCACAACTCCCCAGTTACTCCAGTCATCTTTCATACGAGTACAACTATGCATGTCACAACTATGTTGAACGTAGAGCCACATGAAGAGCCAAACAAAAAGCGAACTTTGGTATTTCAGGTCTAACATTCGAGTGATCTTGTTTACTTATTCGAGTGAACAGTTAACTTAAGTATTATATTATTCCATATAGAAAAAAAAAAAACAAAAATGAAGGTGACTCTTTTTTCTCTGCTAAAAGTATTTTTTAAACGACACGAAAGAATATAATGAACTCTAAATAAAGAGAAAAACTTCTATCGCTATTTTTAATAGTCTCGAAGAAAATAGTTCACGTTTCAATTGTTACTCTGCATAAAAAAAATTAAACTAAAATTAAAAACTTTTTCACAAAGTTTGAGCTCTGAAATATCAACTTTTTCGATTCTTGAAAGAAATTAAAAGAATTATCGAATCGTTCAAACCTTTTACTTTTTAATACCGGCCAAAAGATTATCTTTCAGTTGATAAATTTTTAGTATCGCAAAAAATACTACGAAACTTGGATACTACGGCCGATAATAATATAAAATTTAGTTCTCGAGCTGCGATACTGTTGACTCCATCCCCAGCGATTACATAATGCCGCGATTGCACGGCCTGGCCAAGTACAGCGCAATGCCACGACGTTAAATGCAACGCTGGTGTTGCAGCGACGACGCGTGTCGCTTCGATAACAGCTCGTACACACGGCCACGCACGTGCGTGTCGATTGTACGCACTGGCACAGGCCGTGCCTTGAGCAAGCTTCGGCTTTGCCATTCATGAACCGCCAAGATGGCGGGAGATCTACATCGCTCGCACCTAAGTTTGCCTCGATAGGTTTCAACCTGCTCCAAGTTTTCAGCTCGTCTCGAATCGAGTCAATCGTTCGGAGATCTTTAGCGGTTGCTAATTGTTCTCGATAATATCTGAATGTTTCTGATTCACTAAACGGTGGTTATCTGAAGACATTACTTATAGAATTCGCTTACATTACGCTTTCTACCAACTATTCTCGCAGAGAATCCGCGTGAAGGCGAATCGAGGCAATTCAAGGCGAGGTTTGGTAACAGTTCAAATGTGAAAATAGATAAGAAAATTGCGAGAATAATGAAGGCCTTTGAGACGTGAGATAGACAAGGAAACAATCTGTTAAAAATAAAAAAAACAACGATGAGAGTATAGCGTTGTCGAAACAAACGCAAAGATTAAATTATTGAGCATCCAATTTTTGTAAAGTAGGGCCCGTAGTTCCTTAATCCTTTGGGTCAATGGACTCATCGTGTATGCGTCCGACGTGTACCATCGATATAACCGATGAATACATATGCAGTGGCTATAAACAATACTTTCACACCGTTGCATTTATTTTAGCATTTATACAGCGATTAATTAAGTCCAAGTATATCAAAATATTTTCTGTTCCTACAAAAATTTCTTATATGCTCGGTTATGCATTCAACGACCTTTTATATGAAATTTATATATAAATTAACAGATGTAGAATTATAATAGTGACGCAGTTGTGTCTTGAATAATTATTCTGTATCTTGATATCGCCGACAATACGCGATAAAGCGTACAATACAAAAATCATTCTTTATCACGATACTGCTTCAAGCACCTGGAGTGACCGTGTAAACCGTTTTGCAATTGTTTATAAAGCAACAACACTGAATGTTGATACGTTGCATTACAATTTTGCTTCCCTTTCTTTAATTGAGTTATATAATTTTATTCTTCTTTTCCGGTTACGTGACCGTTGCGCAACAAACAACTAATACTCCGGAACAGTGCGAACAACGTTCAACACAGGCGAATGATAATTAATAACGTCTTCCCGTGTCACGCAAATTGCAACGTTTGTTCCGACCCTGCTCATTAAATCTCAGGAAACTAATACGTGCACGTAACAGAGTATCTTACGCGATCGTTTCGTTAATCGAATCCGTTCAGAAGTTACAATTAAAATCGTGACAGGAATATTTGGTCATCCTTAGATACAACTGCTTCGACCTGTTCTGAATCGTAATGGAAGAATCGATAAACCGTTTTATTAGCTTGTTGCACGTAAAATGTTTTTTCCGATTAAAGCTTCAATTGAAATTGTATCCCATACTACTCAACGATTAACTAATTTAATTATTCCGAATTTATAAAAAAAAATCATCACTCGTAGAACTACAATTCGCTCCATTATTCTATTCCAAATTTCGTTAATAGCTGCTAGAAAAAGAGAAATCATTTTGAAAACGAGCTCGTGTCTCCTCTAATTCGGCGTTGATAACGCTTATCGATCGAACGATACAAAATCTTAAAGTCACCTTTCTTCTAAAAATATTTTGACCCATTTAGCCAGTGATAGGATCAAGAAATCGTTCACAGAAAGTAAATTAATTTATTCGTTGTAACGAGGAAGACATTTTGTTCTGTTCGGAACAAGGATATCGTTACGAAAAATTGAAGCAACAAAATGGACAAATATTCCATGTATTTACAAACGGACGGAATTTCGAAACGGATAATAAAGTGGTGTTAATTTGCGCAACACGGAAGATAAAGAAAGGCTCTTACAATCATTCGCTTTAAATATGATATTAACCAAGAACAGTTACTATATTTCATCGGATTATCTCTAACGAATTTGAATAATATAAGAAATCTTTAAGAACATGGACGATCTTCGTGTTGGTGGATCAATGAACTTCGTTGCACAATCACAATGTGTGAGAATTTTGAAGTATTTTATGGTCACGTTATATCGGTATGCTTCAGATAAAAGGTTAAACTCCATTTTTTTTTTGCACGCTTGGGCCATCTTCGGAAGTCTAAAGAAATTCGAGATAAATGAACGATTTTATTTTACAACCTATGATATATCGCGAAACTGGTCATCTATTTTTATATTCTAAAAAATAGTTCGCTCTTTACTCCAACGAATCTAAATATCTTTTTCAATAAAAAAAGAAAGAAAGAAAGAAACCTTCGTATAACAGGTATTACATTAAACTTTCGTATAATGTAATAACAGTGGTCGGGACTAAAAAAAAGTTTGTGATTAAAAAAAAAAAAAACTTTCACGTAATATGTCTCCTCGAGATGTTAATAAATCAAACGCGGTACTCGGTCTTCGCCAACGAGACAAAGACCATAAATTACACGAAACTTCGTTGATCATGACCGACTAAGCATTCAGTCATCGAGATTGCTCAACCAAACGATCGATCGTGGCTTAACGAGACGCCGTTCTGGCTGCGGTCGAACCTCGAATATCGTAAAGAGACACGCAAATGCGTCGTGAATGAAAAATTTCCATCGCTCGGTAAGAAAAAAACAAAATAAAAGAAAAAAAGCGAGGGCTCTAATTGAATTCGTAATCGCCGCCGGCGTTTGCGTCAGTTCCGTTAACGTGACCGTAGAATTCTAGGCTTGTCCACTGTTTTGACGCGATTTCTTAGGTTACGCATTAACGTCTGACCCCTTTGGAACCAAGGATGATTGGTTAACGGGTTGCAAATTAAGTTTTACTCATGGTTCCGGATAAAAAAATACCATATTTGTTTTCTTTGGCGGAGTAAGGTCATCTTCGACGAGTTTTTCTGCTGTCATTAATTCATTTTTCATGACAAGCACCATTTTAGGGATTGAAACAAGTACTTGGGAAAATACGGTCAAAGAATTAGATCCAGTAGCATTTTTTAATTAAAATAATTGTCCTCGTGATTTTACAGAATACTTTTTCTATATCGTTTGATAAGTAAATAAACCAATCACGTATTATCATTTCATTCGAGAATAGAGTTAATTAAAAATGTTGTTATTGGTAGATTAAACGGAACGTTGTTTTTCTAAATTTGAAGACTTATTCATTGTAGGGTAAACAGAAAAATGTAAAGAATTGCCATAAATTTGATTGCCAACGGTAATGTTGTTCGAGATAATTAAAGGATCACACGTCTGGAGAATAAAGTAAACATCGATTCAATTTGTGTGCTATGAGAGTGCAGCTTTTAAAATATTGATTGCCTCATGTAGATACGTAATCTCCGGAATATTTCGAGCTATATGTTTAAGAAAAATATTGTAGGAATCCTTTGATTTCAATTTGAAAAATTTACTTTCTCAGTGCATCTGGTATCCTCCTAACGCTTCAATTTCAATTTCTATCGCGCGAGAAAAATTTGATATCGTGGAAGTAAAACGTAAAACTTGATCAAAAACTGTCTCGTTGAAAAACAGTTACGAGAAAATATTTTTTTGCTTGGCCATTTTATTGCCAAAAAATTATTTTTCTAAAAAAATCACGGTACGAATCGAGCAACTACGTTGGCGATCGAACGATGAATTACAGGAATGCGATTATCGATTCATTTGTAGTTATCGGAAAACAGTCCACGCTCTCGAAGCTCGTACGATCGAAGCGAAGCTATCACACGACTCTTACGTAACGCCAGTCGTGATTTTGAATAATTCACAGCGATTCCCATGCTGGAGTCATTCAGTCTCGTTCGACATTTGTTAGTCGTGTTTTGACTAAGCTTCGTGGCTCATCTTGTCAACAAGGCGTATTGAATAGCAGATACGACAAACTTAGTTTTATCTTATGCAATCTTTCAATACTGGCCACTGCAATTAATTAATATTCAGAGTATCAGGGCTCTGGATGATCCGACTGGCTAATATAAACCATTTTGAAACTAAAAATATAACAGAAAATCTTCGAAATATAACAGAAAAATATAACAGAAAATCTTCGCCGATTGTATTCAATTTCTTGGCCATCTTTATGTAATACACACTGTTAAATATAAATATCGTCATTTTTTTCAAAGATTTTTCAAAGAAACAGATATCGGTCAAATATCTTCACGATATTAAAGTAATATTCTAAACACATTTCCTCCACTTTTTAATAGTAACACTAATTTTACAACACAACATCGGTACATATAAAAATTTATATCCCACGAGATAATTTAATAATTAATACTTATTTATATAATACTACTATTATAATACTAATTTAAAATAAATAAAATAATTCCCTAGGAATAATTTAAAAAAATCAATATTTATTTTCATTTTTTATAACGGTTCGGGTAGCTATTTAATAATAGCTAATCATTTCTTTATCGAACCTGCCTTTATCGAACTTTTTCATTCTCGTACTTTCCGGTTGTTTTTTTTTTTTTTTTTGTCATATTATACTATCAGCGCACAATAAAGATATAATAAGATGTAATAACATTATATCGAGCACCGAGAAACTCTAAGAAATATAAATATCTGCCGAAACAAAGCGGTAGGATAATCAAGATCTATCTCGATCGACAATTTAACAACGCTCATAAATATTCCGATCCGCAATTATCGATCGTTCAATCACCCGGACTTAACGCGTTTCTTCGAACAACGAGCTTAATTGTTCCAAGAAAAACGGAGTTTATTCGATAGTAGAGGAACAAAGTAATCGACGATTCGAGACGAGCAAAGGTTCCAACGCGATTATCGTTGTTAACGGATCGAGGGAACGCGACGAAGAAACAATGAAGGCATCGTTCGGTTTGTTTCTCCGGTTAACAAGGAGAAACTGTAAAATTCGACACGGCTCTGTTGGAACGACACCGTTCATCTGGTTTCCCGCTGCTCTAATCGATTTCTGTTCCCTGTTTTCCCCTTCAGCGGCGACCGATTGTCGGTCTAACCCTGGCAATAATCGATCGACGATTGATCGGCCTTCGAGCGATGAAATATTGCACGCGACATACTCGCGTTGGTCCAAGGTCTTATTATTAGTGGGTCAGTCGGCACAAGTGAAACCGTTTTTGGTCGACCAACCGCGGATAATCGTTTCATTCGCTCGATTTTTCAGCGAGAGAAGCTTTCGATTTCCTGTTCCATGGATGGATGAATTTTAGGTTGTGGTCGTTTTTGAAGAGCTCATCCTTTTTGGATCAAAACGAGTAAAACGATAATAGTTGTGATACGTGTAATTATTGGAGATAGATTTCGTTTAAAAATCGATAAAAATATGAATTGTGTTACTCGCCGAGGATCATCTGGGTGTACACGATTAAAAATCAATTTTGTCTCGAGTTGGAAACTAAATTTTTGATGCAAAATATTTTATGGAATGTATGTTATAAAATTAGTCGCGAACCTTGGGTA
Source organism: Ctenoplectra terminalis (assembly GCA_019453375.1). Classification (NCBI taxonomy): domain Eukaryota; kingdom Metazoa; phylum Arthropoda; class Insecta; order Hymenoptera; family Apidae; genus Ctenoplectra; species Ctenoplectra terminalis. The sequence continues at coordinate 74,311 of SMSQ01023365.1, forward strand.
TCGAATGGTTTTCACATTTTTTGTTCGAATATAATAATCGGTTCTTTAAATAAGAGATACCTTACCAAGAATAACAATTGACTTCTGGGAAGATCAGGTTCCTCAAATAAGCTTCCTCAATTTGGACAGAAAATTTTGTCACGATATATTTATGGACAGATTCGAAGGTTGTCATTGCGTAAAGTTACGTGGTTTCACAGCGTGTAACGATCGGGAACAAGGATGGGCGATAAACTGAAAAATAAATTTCCCGGCTGTCGCAATAATTCTTCTTAAAAAACAAGATCTCGTGGTTTTCCGCGGTCTGTGGGAAACGAAGTATCTTACGAAGGACGTTATTCAAGTCGCTTTGCAAGATATTTAATATTTTATGATAAACATGTAATTTATTATTCTTCAAACGTCAGTTATCGGTAAAATATTGCAGATCCATAGCTACGCAATTCTTTTTTTTTTTTTTTAATTTTAGTACTATCACAAACGTTTCCTTAACTCTTATGTTACTAACTAATTACAATATTTTCAGCATTTCGCTAGATTCAATTTAAACTCCCCTTTTTTTATTTTCAAAGCCACTGTCTATCTAAGAATCAAATGAAAATGGCTCCAGCAATCTTCACGAACGATAATTATAAAATATCTCCTCTACTCTTCTACTCAATTTCTACTCTTCACAATAATTATTATAAAATTTTCCCTCCATTTCTCCAATGTTCAATTTATACCTAATTTTTCAAATTTTTACAATCACCGTCTACGTACGAATCAAATCAAACAATGTCCACGAAATTGAAATGATGAAGTACCAACGGTGAAATAGAAACAATCACGATTCCTCGTGTCACCTGACACAGTCAACCATCGCGGCACGATCGATCATTAGGATGCGGTTGAACACGGTGCTCTGACCTGTGACAGTATAATTAGTCCGTCTCCTAATTCTCGATTATGCTAGGGTCCAGGGACTCGTGTTTCACTAACCTTGGAGCCGAGCGTGTCCGCGGTGGACCGACGATTATTTAACGCAACGGCATAATCGTGGTCGACGTAACGGTCGCGTAATTTACAACGTTACGTTACAAACTGTCTCCCCTCTCTACCTTTTCATCCGCGTCCTTGAATTTCTGTTTCCGGACGTCTAATAAATTCGATTGTACGCCAGACACACTTCGATGTTTTCATTCGATTAATCCTTCAATAATCGTCTCGTGCGGCGAACGCGTTCCCGAGAGGCTTCTTCAAGTGTTTTCTCGAAAAGAACGTCGGAGAAAAATTTCTTTTCTTTTTCCTTTGATTAATTTAAAATGGTGGACGAACAAAACTTAGGTTTGAGTAGTAGGTTGGAAAGTTTTATAATTATTGTTTCGTTATGTGTTAAATACACTGTGGAGTTTTATGCAAATTCGTATTTTTGAGAATATAGTGAAACAGGTAGAACTTCGGTAGAAAAATAAATTTTGATGTTTCGTATATTGTCCTCTAACTGTGTAGGTTTAAATAAAAATTCGCGATCAAATAAGTATAGTACATTGTGGAAGTATTCGAAGGAAATATTTATTCCTGCAAACGTTACCTAATATTCAGTAAAATAATACGGATTCTCAACTATAGATCTTGTAATCTTGTATGTGCTCGTTACATCCTTTGTTTACTATAACGTAACATCGCGAGTAATGCCAAACGTACGTAATGTTAAAGTAATGCCAAATTTGAGTAACGACACATTTCATCTATCCAAACGAGACTTACGAAATAGCCTTTTCCTTCTCAGAGAAACTGCTTAAAAAATTAATAGGAGACTGTTACTATTTTAACTTAAAAAAAAAAAGTAAATAGCGAAGCATTTCTGTAAACTGATCTTTTTTATTGATCGTTCTTCAATTTAATGGCTAGCACTTTGTGTTTCGAAAGCGGTAGCCTCGAAGATCTGGAACCACTAGCACAGGATCATGAACTTCAACTTGTCCTTGAAACGAGATTGCCAAACGCTGTTGCGGAAATCGCCAGAGGCTCTCGAGTCTATTTCACCTGGTTGCATAGTACGTGCTACCGTTCGAGAAACAGCCCGTTTCGCTGGAATATTACCGACTAGATCTAATGATATTCAACAAAGCGACAGAGAACACGGCGGAACGCTGGGCGCAGTGGAATAATACCGGTTGTAGTCAGACTGGCGGAAGCAGAATCACTCGACAAGCATTGTTTCGATGTAGTCGCTCGATCGATTGGGATCGCATAAAATCTCTTTGTACTCGGCAAGATTGAAGCGTGTTTTATGATGTTTTATAGGTTTTGTTGGAACTGATATGTCGCAGTCGAGGAATCGATGAACATGGAAGATGTCGGGAGAGATTTTCGTGATGCGAGGGGATTGATATTTTGGAACTTGGAAAGTTTATATCTCGTGAATCGGAGAATCGGAGAATTTAGGTATTTTAGAAATTGAGAAATTGAGAAGTTGGTTGTTTGAGAATTTTGGAGTTT
>SMSQ01023365.1:77296-115618 GCA_019453375.1 Ctenoplectra terminalis
TGTGGAGTTTTATGCAAATTCGTATTTTTGAGAATATAGTGAAACAGGTAGAACTTCGGTAGAAAAATAAATTTTGATGTTTCGTATATTGTCCTCTAACTGTGTAGGTTTAAATAAAAATTCGCGATCAAATAAGTATAGTACATTGTGGAAGTATTCGAAGGAAATATTTATTCCTGCAAACGTTACCTAATATTCAGTAAAATAATACGGATTCTCAACTATAGATCTTGTAATCTTGTATGTGCTCGTTACATCCTTTGTTTACTATAACGTAACATCGCGAGTAATGCCAAACGTACGTAATGTTAAAGTAATGCCAAATTTGAGTAACGACACATTTCATCTATCCAAACGAGACTTACGAAATAGCCTTTTCCTTCTCAGAGAAACTGCTTAAAAAATTAATAGGAGACTGTTACTATTTTAACTTAAAAAAAAAAAGTAAATAGCGAAGCATTTCTGTAAACTGATCTTTTTTATTGATCGTTCTTCAATTTAATGGCTAGCACTTTGTGTTTCGAAAGCGGTAGCCTCGAAGATCTGGAACCACTAGCACAGGATCATGAACTTCAACTTGTCCTTGAAACGAGATTGCCAAACGCTGTTGCGGAAATCGCCAGAGGCTCTCGAGTCTATTTCACCTGGTTGCATAGTACGTGCTACCGTTCGAGAAACAGCCCGTTTCGCTGGAATATTACCGACTAGATCTAATGATATTCAACAAAGCGACAGAGAACACGGCGGAACGCTGGGCGCAGTGGAATAATACCGGTTGTAGTCAGACTGGCGGAAGCAGAATCACTCGACAAGCATTGTTTCGATGTAGTCGCTCGATCGATTGGGATCGCATAAAATCTCTTTGTACTCGGCAAGATTGAAGCGTGTTTTATGATGTTTTATAGGTTTTGTTGGAACTGATATGTCGCAGTCGAGGAATCGATGAACATGGAAGATGTCGGGAGAGATTTTCGTGATGCGAGGGGATTGATATTTTGGAACTTGGAAAGTTTATATCTCGTGAATCGGAGAATCGGAGAATTTAGGTATTTTAGAAATTGAGAAATTGAGAAGTTGGTTGTTTGAGAATTTTGGAGTTTGGAAATTTAAGACTTGGAGAGTTTGGAATTTGAGAGTTCGAGAATTGTCGAATTAGAGAACTGGGGAACTTGGGAATTTGTGAGTTTGAGAATCTAAAGTTTCGAATCTGAAAATTAAAAAATTTGAAAATTTGAATATTTGGAAATTTAAAAGTTTGAAAATTTAAAAATTTGAAAATTTAAAAGTTTGAAAATTTGAAAATTTGAATATTTGAAAATTTAAAAGTTTGAAAATTTAAAAATTTGAAAACTCGAAATCTCGAAAATTCGAGAATTGAAAGATTGAGGATTTAAAAACAAAGCTTGAACTTTTATGATTTGTAACCATAATCGCAAAATGGGAACTATGTTCGTGTGCTCAATCCCCACTCCAGATGCATCTAATTCATAACAATTAACACGAGCATAAGTGTCCAAACATTTCTGTTCCCAATACCAGCAAATGTTTGCGTATGTCGTTCTCCAGTCGCCGTACAAAAACACAGAAAGCACTCCTTTAAACGTCGTTTTCACCTCCTTTTCAACCGGAGTCCTTGTTCCGCTTATAGCAGATTCGTGCTAAAGATAAGAAACTACTCACAACTTCTGCGTTTCAAAACGAGGTATTACACACTGATTCGCTCGTAAAAATTCGTGCGAACGACCGAACGATTTCGTGTCACTGGGCATGCTTGGTACCGCGAACGAGCGCGTCTTTCTAAAAATATACCAACGGTGAATAAAATCCGAGGGCTTAGTCGTCGATCGGCGATTGGTTAATTGTACATATCGCACGGTCAACGTAGGGAACAAGGGGAAAGAAGAAAGAAAAAGAAGGCAGGGAGGCGAACGAGCGTTCGAGAACGGCCACTGCCAAAAAGTCGATGTGGCAATCGCCGCGTTCTTTCGTTCGCGCTGCCAGCTCAGACCGCTCTGCCATCGTTTTAATTTAAGACACCCCTTCAAATGTCACGAATACGCATTCCGTTCCGCGCCGTCTCGACATCGGACCGAAAACACACGGCGTTTTCCTCGTTTTCGAAGAATCTTCACCGGTGAGTCACTTCTGGAACTTCTGGAAGCGACATTATGCAAGTTTTCTCGAGAAGAAAAGAAAATAATATTTCAAAGACGAAACGTGTTACGATGGTGTTAATTAAGTTACGATTAATTTTATTTATCGATCTTCAGTTTATCAACCGTAAAAAAGAAAAAAGAAAAAAATGTAAATATCGAGTTATTTGATTTTCGAATAAGATGTTTTTCTTACATGTTTATTAGAGAAATAAAATTAAAGAAATTTTTGCTTCGTAAATTCGGATAGTTTCTTTTGCATTCGGTATGACGCTACTTAGAGCGGTTGTAGAAGATTGCAGAGCACAATTCGAATGTTTTACAGCTTTGTTATTCTCTTTCGATGTCATACTTGAACGTGCCTCCAAAAATAAGATCTAAACACTGCCACGAAGTCGAGGATCTTTCCATCCAGACAAAGCGCGCATAAGTATAAAGCTTGAAACAAAGGATGAGTTTTTTTTATCCTTTTTTTTCTACTCTTTGTCAACCTTCTTCTGTTTTCGACTTTTTACACGGTACTCTACGATCTTCGTAAACGTTTCTTAAATATCTTCTACATTTAAAAACCAAGATATACAATTTTTCTTAAGAGAAACTTTATCTTTTCTCCTTTCGATTAATTTTTCCACCAAAAGGAAAAAAAAGTAATTAAAATAAATTTCTCTAATTTATTCATCTTCCTTCGTCTATCAGCCAATCACAAAATCCTGGCAATAGCCGGTTAAATCAAACGCAAAATGGAACCTAAAATTTTTCCAATAGGTCGCGAAAAATCTACAATGAGTGGAACGAGTCTAGAAAACACGATTGCTCAGCGGAGGCAAACAGAGTATCAGTTTCTTGTTTACAAAGCGGACCAATAATTCTCTAAAAATAAGAGTCCGCTCCACGACCAAGGCTGCGCCGACCGATTGATATACATTCTCGCCGATCCAAACAAGCTTGTACGAGCTTAACGAACGAAACAGATCAGCGATGACTCCTCTCGAGAACCATCGCAACGCCATTGAAGAAATCGTGTTTGCGATCAACAAGCGTGTACCGTGCCAACCCCTTTTAATCGCGTTTACGAGCCCCCTGTCGCCATTCCAGACGACACGAACCCGACGATTTTCTATTTACGAACTTTGAAAATTGTCACCTTCTATTTTACGATAAGAAAAAATACACCGGCCTCCAAAAGTCTTAGGAAATTTACTATATTTGTTTCTTTGATGGAAAAAGTTAGGCAGCCATCGAAAGATGTGAAAGAGTGACACTTTTAAAGAATTTTCCATGACGTTCTAACTTAACCCTTTAACTCTTTGCGCTGGTTCTCTGTTAAGTAGTCTCTATAGCGACTTGTGTAATTAACTTCGGAACTTAAATAATTTAAATTTTCTATTCTTGTGAATTCAAATTTCTCTTTTATTTTAAAACAAAGCAGATTGACTGAGTAAATAAGGAATCGTACACGTTTATACTCTCTTTTCTTTCTGGAAATATCATTTTAAGTTTTCAGGATAGCTCTGTGAAACTTAAAAAACTCAAAGAGAGAATAAAAATGTAAATAAATGGAGATTGTAAAGTATCTTCGGTAGTCGATCGAGAAACCGTAAAGAAAGATTTCTATGATCGCAGCCAGTTAGGTTGATAAGGAGAAACAAAGAAAAATATGGTAATCAATGATACTATATGGGTCCATAAAATGGAGGCTGGCGTATCCGCCATTTTTCCTCCTATCCGATTAGACATGCGCATCGAAAGCTTCAATTCTGCTCGGTAAAGCTATACTTGTATTTTGATACGAAATGGTGTATGGAATATGCTCGATAGGAAAAATTCGAGTCGCGAAGGTACAGCTTTATTGCCTCCGTTGTGCGTCCAGACAGATTCGATTTCATAAAATTTCTATGTGCCTCGTAAACATGTTTCATAGCGTTGCATGGTACAGAAACGAGGATAAATGCTCGATATTAGCGCCGTGTCGGGAGTTTGAACGTAAATCGGCACGTATTCTGAGAAAAAGTGTCGATCAATCGAAGTTCCGTGTCGCAAGAAGCGTCCGTCCTTCGAAATAGACTTCCTATATCTTTTTGTATCGTTGCAGACAGTATGTGAGTTTGTTTTATATCGTTGAAAGGAATTCACCGTAGCTGGTCTACTAGAGACTCGATTTCATGATGTTCCAAAGAAACACAGGCTGTTTTACTAATTCTGTTGCAGACTGGTTTTTCAAGGAATTGTTCGAGACATGGGTATGCAAATATAAAGAACCTTTCGTACCGTGAAATTTAAAAGGATCTTTGAAATGGTTAAACGCGTGTTCAAAGATGAAACAAAATTTTAAATGTTTCCACGCGAAATTTTAAAACATACCGAATACTCAAGCTCTTATGTTAGTCTCCAGATCATAATAAAAATACGAATTTAAAATAATGAAACCTTACAGATATACGCTGGTTTTCCATCAATCACATCAATTTCATATTCCTGCAACTTGTACACAACCGACGCATCTTATCTCTCGTGACCATCACCTAATTCCCTCGCTTGTTCGAAAATTTTCAACAACCACTTCTCTCAAGTAAACCAAACAAAAACGCGTTGCACCGAGATCCATCGACCACACCAACGACCATAATTCACAGTCACGGGAACAAAAATTCGCAACAATCAGTTTCCCATAAAACAAACCGAAGCAATATATACCACGAGGCGATCAGCAACCGTTCTATTTCGAGCATCGGGTCAATTATTACCGATCCAGAGGGATCCTAATTAATCCATCACTCTCCCGTAGTGTGCATCGAAGCGGGCGAGAAAAAGAGACAGAGAGAGCGAGAGAGAGAGAGAGAGGGAGAGAAAGAGAGAGAAAAGAAGACTCCCGGTTTCACCGCGGACTCGTAATAATGACGAAACGAGCCGGCTGCGCAGCCACGTCGACCCACATTTATAAATAGAGGAGGCCTCGTCTCCGTTGGGGTGACGGCGTGGTGTGTGTCACCCCAGGAATACCACGCTCGACCGAGTGACCGACCGCATCGCTGTGAATGGGCCTTCGGCCGTGCTCGGAAAACGACCGGTTTCCACGACCGAAAACCGCTCGTAAACCGTTTCCACGTGCATATTCGTATTCCCGGGATCTACGGGGCCCTCTCAGGGGTATATTTTAGATATTTTACGACCAGAATAAGGGCGATTAACGTCGATCGTTCGATAAAGAATGGAAATGGGAGTAGAATAGGGAACGAGACTCTGATATGTCTTGTCTTGGACTCTTGTTTATCGTGGACCGTGATCGTGAATAGAAAGGCTGGTCGTTTGGATGAATAGTTGAAGTATTACTTCGAAGAGGGTTCTAGAATATTCTTTTGTTAGAGTTCGTTGTTTCGAAGCTTCTTTGTGCGAAATTGAAGATGATAGCGACCAATGGTGATTCTTAAGTTAAACAATATTATTGTCGTTCAAAGACGTATGTTTTCGGACAATGGTAGCTGATAGATTGGTGTTGTCAATGTCTAGAAAATATCGCGTATAGATTCCCAGTAATTTAATTTATATTCGACGTACGTGACATCAGTCGATTACATCCTTAAGGTTGCTAATAATATTAGAGTGTCCCAGAAAATACTGCGCAGCTTTGGTCAGTTTGTTTACAGTTATTTTTAAGCCATGTATCGAGACAAAGGATATATACTTGCATCGTTTCGAAGATATTTTCACGCTGGTTACGACTATACTTTCATCGTTCGTTTCATCTCAATAAAATTGCTGTCCCTCGAGCGTTTCGAGTGTAATTTTGACACTCTGATAGGTGTCTACGCCTAATGCTTCTCAAACACGAGTACGGTCCTGTTGCCAGCAGTATTATCCAACGAAAACATTCGAGCATCGAAATCTGACAATTTCTGTATCCTTTTTTATTTTAAAGAATTCCTCGCAGCCTGTTCCAAGAATTCGTGAAAAATTCCGTTCCGTTCGCCTCTCGCTCCCTCGTCCCACTCGGTCAACATCTCCCACGCTCCAGAAAGCATCTTCCTTCGACATCAAAGCGTTATTACGATCGTTTGACGTAGCTCGCGAAACCGTGTGACGAGGATCGATCCAGTCGACAACGTTCGACACGGAATTGGATCAGATTTCCATGAAAAATGGTGTCGCGTGTCCAGAATTCGTTTCTTCTCGCAAGGAAAACGTTCCTCTCTGCCTGCAAACTGGATAGACAACGAAAGGTACCGTTCACCGCACAACAATGCTATTTATGCCACTTGCTCTCTGCGAATAGTCCGATTGGCCTGGCTCCAGACGATATTTTTCAGTTCCATCTAGAAGCTGCGAGGGCAAAAATTCGCGAACGTGGCGAAACGTGCTAAAATGTGCACTGGCACGGAGAAATCACCGAGATGATTCAAACGGTGCTAATATTACGATTGGCCACGAACAACGGGGGAAATGGTAAACGCGGAATATGTGGAAGAATAGTTTTCGCGCGTTCGTTTGTGACCTAAGTTATTTCGACGAGACAGGAAATTTTTACGCGTTCGTGGAAAATGTGAACGCATAAAAATATATAGATTTCAATAATAAAAAATTTATAAATAAACCTAACACATAGTGCTCCTTGCAATATTGTATTTAGCGAATAAAACAGTTGTCTATCTAGCTTCTATTTTTTTAAATTATATTTACAGAAATATAAATTTCCAATCGTTAGCGAACTACAGATGTCGGTTGTGATAAAATTTATTTTTTTCTAAATTTTCTTTCTTTTTAGCTATTGATATTCGTATTTAGAGTAATCAACCGCCTAACTTGGGGAATTTAAAATTATTAATTCAAATAGTTTTTGATTAAAATGATTTAAAAATGAACGAAAATAAACGAAAAGGTTTAAACGCGAATCTTGCATTCGCTTCTCGTTTCTTCGCTAGGAATCTTGTAGGACTTGTAAGTTGAGCAGAGTGCACGAGTATAGCTGTTTCTAGGTGTGGTTGCGGGCAAATTTAGTTGATTCCCACTTTTTACTATAGGTTAATGTTTCCACTGTTAATGACGTACTTTTGAGCGAATATTTCTGAGTGGGTTAAAAGTGGATACCTCTGACGTAGCAACTGTTCCTTCGTTCGAGTTCTGCGGTTTATTTATGCTCATTGGTTACGTGTTGAGAGTAGCTGCGTAGGTTGTTTTTAAAGACGAGCGATTTTACATCATTTGATTATAGTTTCACGATCTCCAATTACATTTTCAAGTTCCCAGTAACGTCTTGATTACGTTAATTGACTTCCGTCGTCGAGATTGAAATCCACTTTCAAACGTTTAAAAATATCATTCTATCCACGATAGCACGGCTACAATTCGAAATACCTCAAAACTCGAATCCACTGCAATTCAATTTAAAATACCCACAACTCTTTATAATTCTACATCAATCTATACTCAACGGACTGCTTTCTACTTACATACCTTCAAATTTAACGCAACAAATATAATCTTTTACACGAAACCTTCGTCAAATTTAAATACATTAATCTAGAAATTAAAAAATAGCAGAATACATAAACAACCTATCGAATATGGACCACCTACAAAACACCAATTCTAATCGACACTACAAAAGGTTAACCCTTTGCCCAATAATCACGAATCACCCTTGTGGCAAGGATTATTTGCTAAAATACAATAAAAACACACTATATTTATGATAAAATCCAAGCTTAACTCCAACTGTAATTTCAATTTACAAGATTGAAAATGCAAAGCAAATACAAAATGTAACATTTTAACACTTTGCGTTTGACAGAGTGTCAAAGCAGTGAATAGCAGTGAATAACTGCTAACACGTATGAATATTGAAGAAATCGTAAGACAAGTGGTTAAAACTACCCCAAACGAATCATATTACTTCTGATACCCTCTCTTGAATCCCCATTCCGTGAATCTCGCCTCGAAAGCAGAAACATTGTTTCGCTCCGCATTCCAAGGCCTCGGTAACGACACAAAGCATCCTCGACACGCGAAGGTCTGCGGTTACGCAATTATCGATCGTTTCTTTTTCCTTCGAAACGTCCGATAAACAATCAACAACGTTCATTACAAAGCGTCTGTTACCGATCTGTATAAGGTTAAGAATCGACCGATCCTTCGCTCGACAATTGTTCACGATCGATATCCCAACGGCGACGACGCGAATAAAGGCAACATCTGTGCCGCGTATCGAAGGAGCATCCGAGCGCCGCTTTTGTTGCACGCCTAACGCCGAGCGGTGTCTAATAATGTAGCAAGGCCGTTCTTCCCGATGTACCGTGAATGCCCGCTCGTTACGACACGTTCCGTTGCTCGAAACTCGAGGAACGCCGCGCGACTGCCTAACGTCCTCGTGATGGCGATAAATCAGCCCCGCGGCTCTGCCAGACCGTGCGATCGAGCTGGCACGCGTTACCCCTTTATTACAAGCCGAGCGAGGAAATTGGAATATTCTCAGGAACACGCGACGCGAACGAAATCGCCGCGAACGCGGGACACCGCCATCGTGGAAACACGCGGAAGAAAAGCGCCATTTTGGCGCGCGAACCGTGCGAATGGTTCGCGCTTACGTGGCCGGCGGTCGACTTTGTGGCTTGTGTATTTTGGAACTGTTTCGGCTTGGAACATTGTCTCTGGCAGGTTTCACTGATGATTCGTAAATGTTTTGAATTCCTATTTTTTGTTCAATTTGAAACTTTGTATTTTCGTTGGAATTTCTGTATTTTTTATTTAATTTCGTTCCAATTTCAATATTAATTTCCTTTATTTTTTCTTTAATTCGACTTAAATATTCGATTGTGCTTTGGGCAGTACGGGTTCCGTGATCTTATACATTTCTCATTTGTTGTTTATAAAACTGAATTTTAAGTAAATACAGTGAACGGATCGAATTTATCATGAGATTTAGAAACGTTTCATGTTCACACCTCGAATTAATCATTCGACGATTTTACTACGGAAATAATTCTCAATTGTAAACACGGCTGTTGACAACAGCTCGAACAAGTACACTGTCATACTTTTCTAAAATTACGAGTTACCGGATGATTGGTGAAAAAAAAAAAAAAATTCGAAGAAAGGTCCCACGATAAATTTACACAAATTTCCAACAACAACTCAAGGAAATGGTGTTGATGAATTGCCCTGGCGCCCGGTCAAGAAATTTAAACCGCACACTTTTATCGCCACTGTTTATTGCATTAATGCATTTCAGCGTTAATATTTTCAAAGGGGTTACGCGAGAAAGCTGCAGCTTTGCGTAAACACCGGCTGAATGATATAATAGTAAATGCCATTGTCGTTGGCAAGCTTACAAATTTCAAAACCACGAAATTAACATAAAAGTGGTTCAGAAATACCGGCTAAACTCCTCCGATCCTGTCTCATAAACGATTAAACATTCCGACCAACAGTTTCCAGACGAAACTTTCTTCATTGATTAATTACCGACCTACATTCGATGAATATCAAAAACCACTATACCCAAAACAATATTTGCATCTCATCGTCGCTACGAATATACATAAATCCGATTTAATTTATAATCACGAACCAAGACACGTGACTTTAAATATCACTAGTGAAAGCATAAAATAATTAACGAAGATTGATCAATTATAAAGTAAAAACGGAGGACAGCCGATACCGCGTTCATATTTTATCAATTACCACGCGATTCGTTGCACAAGACACGTTTCATTTCTGCGTGTCATTCGGAAACACGTTTACATTTAAAACCACCCCTACGGATCGACGAAACCTCCATCGTCGACGAGTCACAAAATTCCATCGATTTTCTCGATATTAATTGCGAAAAACTGTTTATTAACACTCGATCTATAGAAAATTGGAAAATTCTGTACAGAAATGTTTCTGCGAACAATTTTGATACGTTATCGCATAGACATCTTATAAGGGTAGTTTCACGATCCCAAAATTGTATAAAAAAAAAAAAATGAAACTCTACAAAAATGTAATTCAAGTGACGCTAGTAACTAAACTATTTTTTATTTTAGTAACAAAAAAGTCTACGGAGTAAGAAAACCCGTTAAAAAAAATCGCGAATTTTCATAGTATGCTGTATACTTACCAAACTAAATTAAATACAAAGTTGTATAATTTTTTATGTCCCACATTATGTCTATAAATAATATTTGAGAAATATTAGGTTGGCTATTCGTATCATCGCCTAAATTCAGTTTAAATTTTAAAAACAAAAGATGGCTTAGCAGTTTAAATAAACAATACATTATCGAACAAAAATATTTCCGTTTACAATAAAAAAATCGCTTTATATTTATACTTTAAAAACCGCACTTTTTGGCCAACCTAATATGATATATATTCTTTAATTTTTGACTTCTTTAGCGTATGTTTATCGAACGCATTGCCGATGTGACGTGAATGATGAACGAAAGGCGTGCGTCACAGCCGGAATATTAGACTAACGCGGCCGGAAGTGAGTCAGCGTAAGGGATATTACGCTACGCGATTATGATGTAACGCGGGCCATGCCGAAATTGGTTCCAGGTTTTTCTTCTTCGATCGATCAGGACGTTTTTCTTTCTTTTTTTTCTTTTTTCGTAATTTTTGTTCAATTTAGAATCGCTTCCCGTGCATCGTTGAATGATTCGAAGATTTTTCATACTTTATGGTTAAGAGACCAGGATTATTTAAAACGGTGTCACAAATAAAGTGAAAGTAACGTTACCTTGCGTGGTTTTGCCGTGCTTGGTCGCCGCCTCGAATCGCGCGTCGTTGTCCGATCTGGAAACAGAAAGAAACGAGATTTGTTAGATCGATTCTTTTGTTCGCCGGGCAAGAACGGTTTAAGCCTTTTTTAATACGGGATGTTTCGTAAGGGTAGAAAGGATAGTAATGTTTGGAAAATAAGCATCGCAGAAGTTGCTTGATTAATATTAGAATTACCGACAATTAAAGTATACCTGTTTGTATCAAAGAAATTTAAATCATAAGTATCCGAGAAAAAAGAATATATAACGTAAGAGTAATAAATTATTATGCACATTTTTTTTTGCAAATAATTACGGAAAATCCTCGGAAATGTAGTGATGCAAATTTATTGAATTTTTATGAGAAATAACGATTTTATTTTTATTAAAAATTACATTGAGAGGGATAAGATATGCCCTTTCTTTACATGAGAATTATTAAAAAATTATTATATTAATGTAATTAAAAATATTTCCATTGAAGATTTTGCTGTAAAATTTATTTCACGAAGTACTCTAATTTTTTTTTAACCTTACGATTATAATTAATAAATTCATTAAAAATTGTAAACATGTATAACCCGAGGCTCACCAATATTTTTTTCAAAACTCTACTACAACTTTGCTTTAGAATCGTTTGTTACGTTAATATTCATAGATCGTTCGTTGTATTTATTAAAGAGCCTGAATGCAAATCAGGCTTTCTACTACACTGCGAGCGAGCCATAATCGGGTCTCATAGAATCGATCAAAAGAAACATTTCTTATTGACGATCTATTATTGCTATGTTCGAAGAACACTTTCACCGGATGCCACAATGGACGGAAAAGTGACAATAGCGATCGTAGAAGCGCGAAATCGATTCGACACGGTTGTAGGCGGTCAACGACTCTTGTTTTGCATTAACCAAACCGCTGATCGATTTGTACCGATGGATCGGTAAATACTAATTAGCGAACCTCCTCATGTGAAACGACAATTGCTTTTTACGACGAGTGCTTCACTTTCTCGAGTCAAGTTATGACCGGCATGGACAACAAGCGAATAGCATTCGACAAAATCCATTCGCTTTGCTTAGAAAATAAAAACGAAATTAAATCAACTTTTATCAAAAATTTTAGCTGCAATTTAAAAATTAAAATTCCAACCCGATTTTCACCCTTTTTTGCACTCCACAATTTTTTGTTTCAAAGGACTGTTGTGCAAACTTAAAGGAAGAAAAAATTAAAACGTTCACATTCTTTTATTTGGTAAATCTGCTTTGTTTCAAAATAAAAAAGTGTATATTTGAATTGACAAAAATACAAAATTTAACTTGAAGCGTTGCCTTTGCAAAAAATTATTCAGATTACCGTAGCGGTGCCAGTGGAGTGCAGAGTTGACAAATAAAAAATTTTAATTAGTAGAAAATGAGAAAATTAGAAAATTTGGAGCTTCAAATTTTTTAAATTAAAGTAAAATATATTTAAGGGAGACAAAATTAAAGAGCGATGGATTATAAAATAGAATAAAGTTGATAGAAATTCACCGTACTCGATTATCATAGTTTATCGCTTCTAGCGTCGTTTAGCATCGATTCTAATTTACTGAAGAAAAAAACAACGGAAATACGCAGCGATGATGACCGTGAACCAATGTAGCCGAGCGCTACGCGTTATTACCGAAGTTCACAGGTCAAAGTTCGAACGACTACGCGCGAGTTTCGCGTATGTCGGTCATGAATGTTTATATCGCGTGGCCACGGAACGAGTGACCCCGTTGGAAAGACCGCTTTTCAGCTGCGTTCTCCACAATCTACGCGTGTTTCCCGCATCATTTTTTTTCGTTCCACGATGCTACTCAAAATATTTCGCAATTATCCATCACTCTTCTAAGAATTTCTTAATATCATCCTTACTTTCTCTCAATGCAGATTACAAACAATTTTTAGACACGAATATCACAATTCTCTTCGAGCGATATATAACATTCTTTAACTTTTAAAATCAATAGAATCAATCCTCGGAACCCTCAGAAAATTTTCTACACATTTTTTGTTTCTTATTCAAATTTTAATTTCTCTAAAAAAAGCGATCGATAAATACTCTAACGCACTTATCGTGCAATTAAAAAAGCTACTACTCGCAATTTCTCCAATCACAATAAGAACTAATCACTTCTTCCTCGATTACTCGAACCTTGTTTAAAAAATATTCCAAACCTAATCCAGCAGCCTCTATCTATCTATCTTTCCCCATGAAAGAGCCGTATATTTACGAGGAACCGCGATGAATATTCATCAGGAAGAAATCGTTTTCGTCATCGTCGGTATCAAGCCATCTCCGGTCCGGTCTATCGCGAAATCTCGCGAGAGAGTGACTCAGGCAGCCTGGCCGAACGACTCGGTTCAATTTTTAAACCGGCCAACAGCTCCGATTGCAGTTACGGAGGTGGTGGAGGAGCGAAAAAATCGAGTGCAGCGAGCGTGTGCATCGACGTTGGGACGCGATCGCGCCGATGCACGCGACCAGGCATCAGAAATAGCTGCCGCGGTAATAAAAGTTCTGGGAAGACGTGCGAACTCGTCGGCTGTCACCAATTATGGAGTTGTATGGGACGCGGTGGGCGCATACCGAAATATTGGAAGTAATTGCCTGGATCGTGTTACGTGGAATCGCGTAGGCAAATAAATCGAACGAATCGCGTGGTGGAGTAGGGTTCGGGCGGAGGCCGTGTTCGGGGAATCGAGAAGTTTTAATTAGAAAAGTGTTTCGAGGTGAAAGTGTATTTAGGAAGGTAAAACTCGGAGACTCGTTAATCCGTGATTCTTTTTCATTTGGGTTAGGTTCGATTTGGAAAGGAAACTCGGGGAGTTCGAACTACGAGAACGCTTCGAAGTGCAAGTTTAGAAGCGCGGAATTCCAAGACGCACTGTTTCGTGATTTTTGATTCCGATCGGGTTCCAGTTGGAAGAAGTATCTGGGGAATTTCGGAGTTTCAATTACAAGAATGCTTTGAAGCGAAAGTAAGTTAAGGAGCGTAGAATTCCGAGACTCGTTAGCTTGTAATTCTTGGTTCGGTTTTGGTTTAACTTAGGAAGGATGCTGAGGAAGTCGAGAAGTTTGATGAACGAAGGTGTTTCGCGAGGAAAGTAAATTTAGCGGTATCAAATTTTGACTCTCAATTTTGAATCCTGTGGTTCGAATAAATTCCAAGCTTTCATCTGCGTCTAAAGTCGCATAAAGCTGAAAATTAAATTTCCCGGAGTACCATTCAACCCATTTCTTCAATATTCCCGTTTCGTCTCGTACCATGAATTCTATCGTCGGAAGCAGGCGTAAACAGTTTATGAATTTTACGTTCAATAAATCCCCGTCGCGTATCGGAAATCTCATTTTCTAGCTCGTACTTTAACGGAGGCATTAAGACGGGGCTTTATTAAACGATTATTTTCGAGCTTTGTCGAAAAATCGCTTTCTACGCGCGACCGTACGAAGTCATTCAACGCACGATGACGTTTTGGAAGACGTAATTTGAATACGAAAAGACAGAGAAAGCCGGTTCGTGGCACGATGACTCCCAGCGTTCTTCATTGTTTCCATTGTCACTGTGACTCGACACAATCGTCGCTGGACGACAACAAAACGATCGAACAATGGACTACGAGTCCGGCCACGACTTCCAAGTGAAATTCCACCGAGGCACGCGGAATCATGCCACGCTGTGCTCGACAGAGGAAAAAACTGATCAGGCACGATAACGCGTGATTCTCGTGAACCTGACTGCCTTTGCGTCATCGAACTGTCTTTTATAATTCCATTCATATTTCGCAATGAACGCTGCTGAATCGATAAATTTCATCGTTACTTCCACTTTTTTTTTCTTTTTTTGTCTTTAATAACTTCATTTTTTTCCTGCTCGACAGTCTGTTTCTACTTTTGTTTTTATTCGATGAATTTTATCTGTTTAGTCTGAATTAACTTTTGTATCGACGAAATTATTAAAGAATTCTATTTGTGTAATTTATATTTGTATTTCCTAATGAATATAATAATTCTTTTTTTTTGTTTCAATTCGAATGTGACTATTAAAAGTTTCTTGCGAAAGCATAGTTTGATTACATTTTTCTAGATACGAAGTGAAAATAGGAGCTCTTTGCGCTAATAAAATTATTCGCAGAAAAAAAAGAAAAAATAATTTCCTACTGTATAATTGAAACTGCAGATCGTGTTGAAAAAAATACACTAAAAGCTACAGCTTTCCCGGAAACATCTGGCAATCGCTGCGCCCCTCAACTCGAACGATACTAATACCAACCTAAGAACAAAATTAGCGTAACAAAGAACCAAACAAAATAAATCATCCTTTGCAAGCTGTGTTGCGAAATTTAAGACCGACGAAAATATCAGTCGCACCACGAGCGTTCCCCTCGCAAATTAAATACCTCCGTCAAGTTCTATGCGTCACGGTTCACAGGAATAAAATTGTTTACTCGAATCTGTCCGCAGACCAAGTCGCGCGACAAACTTTTTCCTCCCTCCTAAAATTTCTGCAATCCCCAAAATTGCATCGTTCCAACTGTTACATCCAAACTGGAAGAAACGGGAGTCCTAGATTACCCTCTTCAGCGATAAAAGCGAGAAAGCTGCACCGATCGAGCAATTTTCGTAGCCCATCGAAGCGTTCGAACAGCCTCCACTCGAGACACTTCGACGTTCCTCGTGGACTCACGCCAGGATCTCGAAAGTTCCAAGACAATCGGGTCGCTCGAGATCGACGGTGTTCTCGAGTGCTGCTAATTTCGAATAATAGCGCTAAACGATTCGAAAGTTTCGAGGCGATTCGTCCTGGTTGAGCGACAACGAAGGAAAAGGGGCGGGCGAGATTTCGTCGCGTTTCTTCGAAAGGGGTGAAAGGGAGCGGCTGAAACACCGCTCGGGGGTGAGAAGAAACCGAGAGGGTGTGGTATTGATCGCTCGCCGAAAACATTCCCTCTCGACGACCGACTTTTTTCCGCGAGACAGGAGAAGGAAAACAGGGAAACGGCCGGATAACGCGGTGCGATTTTTGCATGCATGGCTCTGCGAATAAATGGAGGCAAGAAGAGGGTACATCCTGGGTTGTTAGCCCGTTAAAGGACGCCGCGTTATCCGGTTGGCTGGTAATAATGGAATAATAGAGGCAACGGGTTAACAATTATACGCGTTAAGGGTAAGTTACGTTTTTATCGGCACGATTGTGTATTTTGTGATTTCTTTTTGGCCTCGCTTTTCCTCTTCGTTTGTTGGTCGTCAGTGTTTGCCGGGATTAATGTTTCTTTGGAACGGTGTGTGGAACGAAATGTTTTGCGATGTTTGCGTAAGATACTAAACACCCGTGGGATTTAGAGGAATTATTCGGATGTTGATACGTGGAACAGAAGAGAATAATTTCATTTCTCCGATAAGAGTCTGACTTGTTTAATCTTTTTGTTTGTTCTTTCTTTTGCGTAGAAAAGTTTCTTTCGGTATTTTTAATTTCGAAGGATCGTCAAAATATTTGTAATAAACGGGACCTTAAAAGAAATACTCGATGCTTTGTGTTTTAATGGAACAAGTTATCAAGTAATTTAATTATTTACGCGATTGTTGTTATCGAAAAGTATTTAACAGTTGTCAAAGTTCAATACAGAGTTGAACGGTTTAATCTCCGAAGATTGAGGTTGTATTTAAGACGTGAAAACAGGCTTAATGTCTCGACTATGAAGTTCTTCTTTCGAAATACTGTTCGAAGTTGCTGGATAAAAGCAAGGGCGAAGATTTTTCGAAAGACCGGCTGAATTTTGCATACGACGCGTGAAAACTTGCACGAGATATGGGACGAAGGGATGCCGCCGCGTGCACTTGACTCGATTAAATGGTCCCTAACTCGTGGACCCTGTTTAAACTCAGGGTGGTCGTGGATTTATGATACGTCAATCTCTATTAAAAGGCAGGCACAAACAGGGAAGAGTTTGAAGTTTCCCTTTTCATGAATAATTGTATCAAGCGTCGAGCCGGCGGGACACAAAAGTCTTTAATCTCGACAACGGGGATGAAATTGTGTTTGTATATCGAGTAAATCCAATTTGCGGTGTAAATTTTCCCCGAGGGATTATTAAATATAACCATTCGAACATCATTTATAAAAACAAAGTTTCAGGGTAACCGTCTCGATAAATATCCATTTTCATGATTCTTTAATTTCTTTAATACAGAAAGCTATAGGGTATTCTATTTAAAAAATTCGAACAGATCTTCGGAGCTTGGTACGTAAACACTGTAACAATTAAGATAACAAAAATTGAGAAAAAGAACCAAGACTTATAAATTAAAAAAGAATAGGTTCTTAATTGACTTAAAAAAATATATGTTCAATTTTCGAACGATGCAAATTTCATCAACAACTATGACTAATAAAATAATCAACTTCCACAACTTCCACAATTTCCATAAAATTCTTAAAAGAGTCTAAAAAGAATATATACAATTTTCGAACAATGCAAATTCGATCAACACCTATGACTAATAAAATAATCAACTTCCACAGTTTCCATAAAATTCTTAACAAAAGTCTTAAAGAAAAAATATATTCAATTTTCGAACAATGCAAATTGAATCAACAACTATCGCTAATGAAATAATCAACCTCCACAATTTCCATAAAATTCTTAACCCACTCCTTTCCCATCCATCATTTCTCAAATTCCCAAGCCAAACAAAACCAAATCACTCCGCCTTCAAACACACTGAATCAACGCACCATCGCACACCCCCAATCGCTGCCAACCCTCCCGAAACCACCGCCGAACCCCGCATCAAGATACAATCCACCGTCCACACAACCCGCTAAAGGATGCTAGTATTTAACCTACAGGAGCCAGGAGGAGGGGTTGAATTTTCTCAAGGACACGTCGATGTGACGTCGAGGAAAAGAGGGTGGCGTGCTATTTTAACAGCCGACCCTGGACGATCGATCGACGCGAATTAACGCCGCCATATCGGCTGCCGCGAACACGCAGAAGTATTTCGTGCGCTCCTAGGCGATTTCGAATCGCGCGGCCACGCGAGGTCGTCGAACCTGGGGCGTGACTGACTTCACAAGGGGGTAACTTCAACCACCCTGGCGAACTTTTACGTCGCTGGCACGATTGATCGACCACCTTTTACGGGGGTGCGGGCCCCGTATCTCGAGGATTTATCTAGCGCGGACCTTGGTTGAAGTTTCTAACCCGAGCTTCCTACTTTGCATCAAGAACGAGTAATTTCGAGCGATAACGTCGATTATTTTCAGACTGCTTCGCGATTCGTGCCCGTAACAGCAATTCCGTGAGACGTTTTTTGGGGTTTCCAGAATTGAATGTCGCGTACCAGGTCTTGTTTAGGGGAAACATGGCTGGCGAGGAAAGAGAGGGCGAGGATGTTCAGTGTTGGGAGCGTGGTGGTTGCGATTTTGCTCGAATGGCTGTTTCGTGAGTCTGAAATCGATGATGAAAGTTTGATTCGGGTTTTATGTGTTTATTGAAATGGGATGGGGTACTTTTTGGGTTGGTTATGGTCGTGGAAATTGCGTTTCAGTGATGATGAAATCTGTTTGAAATTGTTAGGTGATTTTGAAATAGTTTCGAGTAATTTGTTATCGTGTTTGGTAGACGGTTTATAGAAGGGTATAGAGAAAGTATTTCGAAACTCTGAAGGAAAATAAAAATAGAAACGGATGTCATTTGATGGAATTTTCACTTTCACTTATTCCGCGCAAACATAATACACCCACGTAAATACATGATCCCATAAAACCGACAGACCCTCTTAAAGGCTAAGGTTACGAGTGTTTTAAAAATAGGACTGCACGGCTGAGGTCCTTTTTCTGAAACCAGTGTCACATACCGCTCCGGAGTACAATAATTCTACCTCGCGCAACGGAGATCGTAAAAATAAAATCAAAGCATGGCAATCGATCTCTCGTGTCCTTATTTTCCATATCAATTATCACGATCATTTATAAAAAAAAAAACTAATTAAAATATTCTACATTTACAAGAAATATAAAATTCAAATCATTAATCCTTCTTAAAAACATTTCCAAACGTTTCTCCTTTAACAAACATCTCCGGTATTGCATCCATTTGATACATATTTAATTTAATTAAATCACATCGGACAGAAAAGATATTAAAATACATTTAATGCATCAGAATTGCTTAACAGACACAAAGTAATAATAATGATTAAAGAAAAGGAGAGAAATGGGGGAAGATGCGGAAGATGCTTCGAATTTCTCTCGCATCCCATCCTCCGTTCCATTACTCGCGGCTAAGAATGCATCAAAGCGAGCCTGGTCGCCCTAAAAGCAGCCGGATCCCGATTTCTGACCACCCTCGAATTCCCCGGAAGCCTTTGGGGCCGGCGAGAACGCTTTCAACCCTCTCGCGCGGGCACGCGGAGCAACGCCAGGCCGGAAGGCGGTTTGTAACATGGGCGGAAAAGCTCAGATCAATATCAAGCGCGAATTGGAACGTTACGTGGTGAAAATCGACCCGTGACCTAGTGTGGACCCGCCCGTAGGTCCCGCGCAGCCAGTGGCGCCATCCGAAACAGCGTTTCGATGCACAAAACCATGCACACGTACACACGCACGCAAACACGTGAGCTAAATTTTCGTCGACCTAGTCTACGCTCCTATAAACCAACGCGTTTCGAGCGTCTCGATTCCGTCAAAGAGCTTCTTCGAGCCTCCTTCCGCGAGCTGAGCAATTTGATAAATTTTCAAACCGCGTTCCTCGCACGCTTTTAATTCCCACGGAGGGAATTTCTCATTTGTTGCGCGCAATTTTCGTCGTTCAGACGAGCTTCGGGTGTCGCGGATGGCGGAGGTGCGATGGAAAAATGTTTCGAAGCTTTTTGAACGTTGAATTAGGAGATCCGATGTTCGGGTAAGTAGAATAGGCAAGCGTTTGGTCAGCCGGGGTAAGTTGAGAATAATGTCTCAATGCTTCTCGAAGGTTTATTTCTTTTAAACTGGAGGTAGAATTATCTAACAAATTGCAGATTGTTTGGTAAATAGAATAGGTAAATGTTTGGCCAGTGTAAGTTGAACGGTTATTCTGGTAGCTTTCAAAAATTGAAGTTTCAGGTGGAATTGTGCAATACGCTGCAGATGGTCCGTTAAGTAGAGTAGGTAGATGTATGGTCAGACTTATGAGAATCCGTAAGAATCGCCCCGTGTCTCTCCGAAACACCAATGGTCCATAAAAAAGAATGATTGCCAGACAAGAAACGCAGGTGGGGCATTGAACGTGTCGAGAATAAAGTTTGAATCAACCGACCGAAATACTACAAACGATGCAACCCTCCGTCGATGTTTCCCCCGCGTCTTAATCAATTTGATCGTTGTGCCACCGCCCCAAATAGTGACCTCCTTTCCAGAGGAAGAAAGTTCATCACGAGACTCCCAACGATACAGTCGCATGCGCCGGTGTGTATCGCGTAATGGGCGACAACTTACGTTCCAGCTAGTTGTTCGCACGAGGAAAGTTCTGTGTGCGCGTCAAGGCAACATATGTGCTGCTGGGGAAGCCGCGGAGGATTACTATTAGAGTAGACCTAACATTAATTCCACGTGCGGTAGATTAGGACAGTCGCTAGGTTTCCCCTTCTGCCGCATATTTTCTCTTGGTTACTCCGGTAAACGCTTGGATTATTTACTGTCTTCGAAGTACCTTATTTCTCGCGGCTGCTTGCGTTAAACGCGGAATAATTTCGTTCGTTCTATTTTCAACCATATCGCTCGATCTTCGACTTGTTTTCAGGTCCTTCTGTAAGTTGCAGGGTTTAAGAAAAAATTGTGTATCGATGGTTTCAATTTTTGCTGCACCTCTTCGATCGGTTGCGATAGTTTTATTGCGAAGGATTGGAATTCGAGTAGATAAATTGGTCGAGTGTGTCGAAGTTGTTACGCTCTTGACTGAATAGGATTTAATGGTCGATATTATTACACAACTGGACGATTTAAATTGTTGATTACATAGAATGAAAATCTATCGAACTACATTGAACCCTTCTAGAAACCGTAATGCCAAAGGTGCACACCAGACGCAAAGTAATGTCGACATGAATTATTGAAACAGAAAGACATCGTGTAAGCTCATTATCATACAGAACACGACAGATGAGAATACCAAATGTATTTTCATTAGCATGTTAATGATACACGATCATATCGGTCAAAGGCGTATCATATTCTAATTAATTATTCAAAATGTAAATTACTGATACTAACTAATCGAACAGTTACTCCTTTGAGAAGATCCAAATATCTTCAAAAATCGAGACAGTAAATTATCTTTTACAAAAGGATACGAATTTTTTAAACGATCAAAAATTTGTTCTTATCATTAATTTTGACTCCAGTTATCCTTTCGATCGTTAACATTCTCAATTACCATAGAAATTTTGACAATTTAAGCAATATGAAGCTTGCGAAGCGGATAACACGATCTAAGTAGATTATACCGGTCATGGTCAGACAAGGCTTACCACGTTCACATATTCGAAATAAAGCTCGCTTCGACACCCTGTTATCTCCACGTTCCTACAAAAAATAAGCAGTGTAAAAGTCTGTCAGGTCTTCAAAAATTCCTTTTACCACGATTAAAAAACTTGTAAAGCGCTACAAAAAAAATTAGAGAAAATTAGAAATAAAACAGGAGGCCAGACTAAGCGAAAAGAATTTTCAACGAGGACGATTTATATTTTCCTGAAGTACTGGTTTCATTCGTTATCGATGGAATCGTTTTCTCGTCGAACGAGATGAAACATGAAAATCACCGCTGCTCGGAAAAAGAGAATGAAATTTTTAAATCGCGTCTTCCGGATCCCATTGTGCTATTCAAACGTTACCACTAACGTCACCATGGTTCGGTCAAGGTTTCCAGTTCTATTGTCGACCTTATTGTATTTCTAATGAATGCTATACTGCCATCGTGTTTCACACAGGTCCCACACTGGCGACACGTGTGTGCAATTGCGAAGAAGAAACCGTGTTCGACGAAACGGTGGCGCTCCGAGCGAACTGGTTGAGACCGTTTAACTTTAATTTTGCTAATGGGATAATTAAGGAAGCTCGTTCTCCGTTCAATAAAACATGAAAACCGGCGAAATCTGATAATAACTATACGACTCTTGGGGTAATCAATTTTTAATGGGACGTTAAATAGAGATTATTGTTAAGGAGCAATTAAGCGAGTTCCTCGAAACGAAATTTTACGATTATACCAAGAAAGTGATCCGGTAAGGACAGTTTATTTGGTTTATCACAGTTTTCCAGAAGCATATTTAATCGCTCGAGTCGAATTAATTTATCTGTAAAACAGTTTTCTTTTTTAATATCTTATACAACTCTAGATATAAAAATCTTAGTTTAATTTTTGATTGATAGCCTCTTTTACTACTCCTTGTAAAAATTTCTTATAATCGTACAAAAACCAGTCTACGAATTAATAATTACAGCAATCTAAAGTTTCACCGATATTATTCTTCAATTAAAAAAATTAGAAGTTAACCAAGACCAACTTTTACAAAATTACAAAATTTTTTATCTATTGCAATACCCTATTACCATCTTTGTGTCTATGCGATAATGTTTTCCAATTTGTTTAATTTTTCATTTTTAGTTTTACTTATTCTCTTACCGAGAATCTTTCGACTTTTTATTATATTTCTCCAAACGACACGCAGTAACAATCGCTATAAAATTATCGTATGTTACGACAAGCATAATACAAGCGCTATAAAGCAGCGCGTTATTGAAACATTCAGCAAACTCTTGATTTCTCGCCGAAACCTGGCATGTTTCGAGAAAACAGTTTCGATGCAACCGGAAAAGGGGGCGTATCCCTTCGAAGATTTACTTCCGAGGCAAAGTATACGCATTACCTTGCGAAATTTATTGCGACCAAGTATACGTGCAGCTCCATTGAATAATAGCGCATTCCCCGCGTGCGGCGAGCGTGTACGCTCCAGCGCGAGCACACCGAGGCCATACTAATTCCTTGTATAAATAAAGGACTTATCTTCGGCCTGCACTCGTTCTCTAGACGTTATGATATACTAACCTCATTAGCATGAGGCGCAACGGAGAGGTATGGCTTCAATAACGACGACGCTAGAGGGGATCGATGATACGGTTCAAACCGACACCTTCTTTCTCGGTTTAAATTCGTTTCGACGATCAATTGTCAGCGTTTCTGACGTAGGACACGATTAAAATAGACGTTTGATCGGCTGTAGGTGGTCCAAATAATTTTGGTCACGTGTTTGATACTCATTTTACGAAAAGTTGAGAGACTGGGACAGGATCTTCGATTTGATAATTCTTGTATTACATTCATAGGAACTTACGAATATTTCTGTTAAATTCTGATTGTACTAAAAATTTAACGATGCTTCTATCGTTATTGGAAAATGATATCATCGCGGTACTTAAATTTTTGATTGTAAGCGAGCACGAGAGAAAATAATTACAATCGTGTCTTTAATTTTTATTCTTTGCTAATATAATATAAATATACGTATTCAAATTCAGATATATTCTATGTTAAATTATGGTATGACACATTTAAATGAGAATAAAATTAATGGTATGCCGTAGAAAATATCCATGTAACATTACTTAATTCCTGAGGGCGTACGTATAAAGCTTTCGTAACGAAGAAATTGAAAATTCACTGCTAATTTTTCTAATACTAAATATTAATCAAAATTTTATTGGTTATTTTTCCTAAAAAAGAAATATAGAATATATCAGAACCCAAGATTGCAGACATCCCAAACGCTCGACTATTAAATTCTTAAAAGACGCTCGTAAAGAATACATTCCAGAAATTTCCCAAAATCGTCTCGAGGAATAAGAAATGTGGAGCGTGTCATGAACGGAACGGATGCAAAGTATCAGGCAATAAATTCGCGTGGATATCAGCGTAAGCGTGCTCGAAAATTATGGCTTGCCGGAAAACGCGATAGATGATGCCGAAACGAAAACGAAGCGCACCGGTGAGCTTCGACCAATCGCGGCGGTCTTGTGTAACTCGTGCAGCCACTGATTGGAACGGGCGTGGGAGTATCGAATCGATTAGACCGGCGATCGATTGTCGCGCGAACCGCTTCGCACTCGTCCCGGAAATTCACCACTATTGCTCCACTTTCGATGCTGTCCGTGATTTCTTCGGCTCGCTTCCGCTCAACACTTTTTCTCCTCGTTTTTTCGTACCATATTTTCCCGCGTTTCGATTTTTTTGCAAATTTTTCCAACTTTCTTTCAAGTTGGTCCATCCGTTCATCACTTCCAGGTGGTAACTCCATGTTTACTCCATTTCACGCGATAAACGGTGAATTTGCATTCAGCTATGAAACTCCTCTCGTTAACACTAGAACTACCAAAGCGGTCAAAATGACCCATTCATAATTTTTTATAGAAATTTTATAAATATTTTATAAATCGACTATGGTATCTCGGACGCAATTTTCCGTGATTTTCCGCGATTTTCTGTTAAAAATGTAGACAAAGCTTTGTTTACCTTGTACTGCGTATTTTTTTATATACCTTTTATTACGATTTTTTCGGCAGAAATAAATATACTTTAATCGCCGCTAGTTCTAGTGTTAATCGATGCCTAAATTTTTATTAATTTCTGTCTTACGCTATTAAACAAAATAAACTCGTCGAAGACTCGTTGCTGGAAATCAAAATTCTTCTCCGTCAAACAGTTTTACGAGTTAATTTCAATTTGCACCGACATTGTTCGTTGAACAAACAACCGGACCATTAATGTCATCGTACCTGGCGTTCCTCGAAAACTCCATCTCGCTCAATTACAGGACACGGTCACTGTATTTTTCACCATGAATTCGTAACGCTTCCTCGTTCGACCGACAATGATAGCTCTCCGCGCGTTCAAGTACGCGCCAATGGATCGAAAACACCTCGTTTCCTATAATTGCACGGCAAACATTGCTTAATTACCTCCTCGAGTGGCTTTTAAAATGCGATTACATAATGCAAACGTGCCGCTGTTCGTTCAACCAGTGATGGAACGAGAAAGAAGAAGTATGAATGTGTAAATAACGATGAGGGTATTCATAAAGAATATCAGTTTGCCGATCCTGGCTTCCTCTTCGATTAAACTTCTTCCGTTTTTAATGTTGGAACGCTTCGAATGCTGTTCGAGCTTTTTTAAAAGGAGATAATGGCACATTTTTTGAAGGATACGTTGATATTGAACATGATAATTCAATTTGTTGAGAATTTATAGATACTGATAATTATAGTGTACTACGGTTGATCGGAGCTGAGTGATTTATCGCAGAGATATGAATGTTTAATCCTATGCAACGTCATGTGACTTGCAAGTTACATATTCATGTGTGTATAATTCTTTAGGTTTTATAGAACTTTGCAGTGGATTTTAAATAATTTTTTATTTATAATTCATAATATAAACTCTTTTCGTTAAGATCGTTACCATGCGATAAAAACAACTTTACGAGAAAATTAACGTATCGATTGAAATCGAACATTTTCAGCAAAATTTACTTTGTTCGCTTATAGACCGCGGATTTTTGTGTATTCATAGAATATTTATTAATAAGTAATACGAAAAAAAATATACAAAATATTTGGAACGTCGAACAACGAATTTCATTCGATTTGTTGGTTACAATTAAGATGTTACTTTAATTTATAGTTGTCCACGATGTCTTCGCCAATTACTTTGTAGCTCGGTATAGGAATGAGTCACTGTTTACAGTGTATTAAAACAGGTAATCCTACAAATTGAAGACACGTTAACGAGTTGCTCAAACGTGTCGAGGAATAATTCCAAGCAACTGGTTAAAGACCAATTAACAGTCAACAACAGAGAATATTAAGTGCAAGTAGCGGAGGTTTATAAAAATGGAGAACGCTAATTGTTCACCTGTTCAAGGCTCGAAAATTTCCTGTCTAGACACTGCGACTGTAAAGTTCCATACTTGAAAAAAGAAAGAAAAAAAGAAAAAATAAAGAAAAAAAATATAATACCTAATTTCGTATTCCATTTCGTATTCCATTTTACTATTGGAAAATTACTGGACTAATTTTGCACGGAACACAGGACGTCTGCAATTCTCGCGTGGAAGATCTCTCGTTGCATTTTTACGATCCTTCGGCTTGTTTACGAAGCTAAATTATTTCGATGAATAAATCCAGAATACAATCAACAGCTGTCCTATAAAAATCTTTAAATTAAATTATTTCAATAAATAAATATTATCCACGTTGCGTGCAAATTTTTTGATTACTCAAAGTTTTGATACAATCTCCCGATCAAAGCAGTGGGAAAATAAGCTTTATTAATTGTTTCGCCATTGGCTGCGTGAAAAGTTATCCCTAACAGCACCAATCGCAGTCCTTTCAACGCCAGAACGAATCTTACGCGTCAAATTACACGCTAAGGGAACACGTTTAGAAGCAAGCGAGCGTAGACCAGCAGCTCGGCCGCGAAAGGGACGTGTTGCCCGGTACAACCCTAATTCATAAACGAGCGAAGCGAAGGGTAATGCGTCGTGCAGGCTGGCCACGGTAATGTCCCGGTAATGGACACCGATGTGGGCAACCTTGAAGAGATAAATTCCGCGATAAGGTTGATAATTAACACCGCTAATGGCCGGTATTATCTCGGGCTGTAAGGGAAAAACGTTCCAGAAACGCATGCAAATTTCACCTGGAACGTGTTAATCGCGCCTCCTGGTATACAACTTTTACCGTTTTTAGCCAACGATAATGACGCTGACGTTACAAGCTCGCGTAATCGGATTTCCTTAAGAAAATGAACGCGTAATCAAGGTTGTTACGCGTAAGATATTATTCGATGTTTCTCTTGAATTTTTCAAAGGTTTTCTATTTTCTTCAATCTTTCGAATCTTTTCTCTTTTTCTTGAATTTTTTTTAATTGATCAAAGATACTCAAATATATCTATTTTAGAGTATTTTTTGTAATCTTACAGTGGACTTCAGAAGTCTTTTTTCAACCCTTATTTGGCAAAGTGAAATCTGAAATACTGTAATTTTTTTTTTACTTTAATATTAATTTTTTCAGAGTTTCTTTTGAGAAAAAGGATTTAATTTTTTTTTAAATAAGTATATTAATGCGAATAAAAAATATGGGAATAAATAAGTATCTCTTTAAAAGTTTTATAATTCTTTATAATATAATAATTTATAATTCCTTAGGGACAAGTTAGTGAAAAAAGTAGATGGATTTTTTGTCCAGATTCATTTCTGATTCGAATCTTTAATTGATTAGGTACACTCTAAAAGTGTTTATATTTCGTTGCAACGTTGTTTAAAACAAAGGAACAGAATTTGACGTTAACAGTAGAAATTTTTCGCAATCACTTTTTCCCCTATTTCATTCTCCGTTACCCACGATGAGAATTGTTTCGTCGGAAAGCAACTGAAACGGAATGTTTTCTCAACGTCTCACCTGTATCTGATAACCATCTCCATCGCGCGTCTTGACAATTGATAAGAAACAATCATCGATTAATTTTCCACCCGTTTCTCCTTCGCGTTTGCATCTAGCTTACATCGAGCTTCGGTGATATTTATTTAAAAGAACCTTGGCACCAAATTTTCCCAACTATTCAATTTATCGATCCTGAAACCAATCGAAACCCCGAACTCCGAAACTCCATATTTTAATTAATCGACACTTAATTCCACCATAATTCGAAAAGTTCGTACAATATTATAAGATACAAAACCTTCAATTTATAATGTAAAATTTATTTAACGACGGTAATAAGGCGTAACATAAATTACAAACGTATTCCTTGAAACGTGACCTCGAATCGAACGATATTCGAACAACGATACAATACAAGCGACGATAATTATAGTTCCATTAATTAAGACGGCAATGACGCGTTGCGAAAAGATAAGCGTGGCGAGTTGTATAAAATGTCAGGTAATTAGTAGGGTAGAACGGTTTTTAAATAACAACTTTCTTGTTGATTATCGCGCGGCCCGTAATTATCGCGATAGAAGAGCCGCAGGTTATTAAATGACGCAGACGGTATTCGGTTTACTAGCGAGCAGGGTTACGAACTACGCAATAATGACGATAATGTATCAGTGGTGCGACTAACATTACGTAAGTTATGCCTGACTGGCGTCGTAACAGCGTTAGAGGCGTATATTACTTGTCGACGCGTGTCATTCTTGCTCGAGTAACAATCATTGCTACGCGAGCGATGATAGTTTGTTGAGATTCTGAACGAGGAGATGCTGTAGCCTCTGTAACCAGAATCTTGCAGGAAATTGCTTTGATTGCATTTATAGGAAACTTAATTTGCTTAACGTAGATAGAGAATGTCTTGGCGTGTGTGTGAGAGATCTCTCGTAAAACCTAGGTCTCAAGTTTTCCGCCGCATCAATGTTTCGTTTGAGATGGAACCTCGTTTTCAGTTGGTTTGGCCTTTAGCCGGAAAATGATATAAACGAGCCGAGGAAACATAGTTTTAGGTAGTTTTTAACAGTGGAACTACCGGCGATTAAAGTCGAGTTATTTGTACCACAGAAATCAAAATGATAGGTATTTCGAATAATATCTATAATAAGGGTAACGATTCTTTGTGCATATTTTTTACAGAAAACTGCGGTAAATCCTCAAAAATTTATTATTGTAAATTTCTAAAGTTTCTGTAAGAAATTATGAACAAGTCATTTTGACTTGTTTGGTAGTTCTAGTGTTAAGTCAACCAGTGTAAAAGCATTTCAATATACACTACTATTAGTGCATTGATTTATGTAAAATTGGCGGATTTCAGATTTTTCTTTTTTTTTCCCTTCTCGTCTTGCTTAAGTCTAACAAGTATGCGCACGGAAAATGTACCCCTAAAACGAAACTTAACGTAGAAAATGTAAGGTAGATCGAGACGAATCGAATCACTTTCTTTTGATAATAAAAAAACAATAATCAAAATTTAGGAAATTAATTTTTTATTCTAGATTCCTAATTAATTCGAATAATAAAAATTGTTTCTGCTACTAAAGTGGTCAACACGATCGGTTCATAATTTCTTCGAGAAGTTTTATAAATTAACTACGGTGCTTCTTGAGGAACTTTCCGTGATTTTTTTTATTGAAAATATGGATAACAATTTATCTTCCTTACAATACGTATTTTTTCAGTAGGAGAATTAAATGGACCGTGAAAAATAAGATATTTCATTCCTTTATTTGCAAAGTCCTTTTATATTAATTACAATGGTACAATTTTCAATTGTTAAGGAAAATAAGAGGAACACGGAATGCTTACCGTCGGTAATTATACGTGTAATGAAAGAAACTGTTTCAGAACCACTTTGACAGTATTCCTTGTCTATTTACATAATTCGTTTTGCAGTTAAATGTAATAGGTTCGGCCTTATTAGTCTCGAACGTCACTTTGTCGTTAATTATTTGTCAGTTTTTAATTATCTCAGAACAATATATGTTAAGAAACGTATATCACAGAATCGTAATCTTTATCAGTTGCAGTAACTCGACGAAAAATGATACAGATGAATAAAAAAATTTATTAATGAATCTCTGAAAATGAAACTTATCAACGAATTGATTCCATAAAAAAAGATAACCACCGCTAAGAATACCCCTACCAAAAAAAAAAATAAATAAATAAATAAATAAAAATTCTTCACAATCCAAATAATCCTATCTTCTCCAAACAATTCGTCTGGGATCACCGACAGTTTCAAAGCGTCTAACCACCAAAAAAAAAAAACAAAAAAAAACTAACAGCATGGTGCTACATCCTTTTCAGGATCGAGACATCGTGGCTAAGATCAAAATGAAATTTCTGTAAACGATGCGCCACGATGTAATTCAAGGGACGTAATTCGTCGGGGCGGGTTCAAGCGTTCGCGATGCGACATTCCGCGGCTTTTGGTATGCAAAAATCCGGCACCGCGGACGCACAAAAACGAGCCGAAGCGAGATGGTAAAACGAGGAAAAAGGACGAGCTGGCGGCGAATTGAAATCACGGCTAAAGCGACAACGAGCTTTCGGGCGGCGCGCGTTTCCGCGCAAAAATTTAAAAGTTGAATCGCGTAATTATTACGAAGACGATTAACGACGGCGTCGCGACGCCACCCTTTTGTTCTCTATCCAACGACAGAGACGAAGTTTCTTTTATTTTATCCGGTGGTGGGGATAATTAATTATGAGTGGGTTATTGATTAATCTTGCGGCATTGTGCGAGGGAAATGATATATTCGACATGGTCGAGCCTTTTCATTGGTTTTGAGATGAAATTGGAACAATGGTTCCAGTTTAATGCGTTCTACGCTTCAATCGTGACGATTATGTAGATTGAAGATTTTTATAAATGGTAAAATTGGTTTTGCAACGTATATTTTTTGTCTTTTTAAAATTGACGCGAAAGTATGATACTGTTTCATATTTAAAATAACTGATGTTTTTTATTTAATCACATATTTCGCGCAGGTATTTTATATGTTATTATCTTTAGAATTCTTGTCTCTGTTCCAGATATTGAATTTTAACTGGTATTTTATTTTGCAGGGAGTGGAACGAATTTTTATCTATTTTTTATTTAGTTGAAGAATTTCAAAAATTTAAATTCTTTTTAAACTCGATACTCTCCAAGTTTAATAATCGTAGTTTCGTAGGGTACTGTGTGTATCATAATTTATATAATTTTATATGAATTACTACGATCATCTCGATAGACGAACAGTACAAACAAATAGGAATTTTTTATTTCAATTTAATCACATTTTAAATTATCCTTTTCAACTCTCGTCGCGATCAGAGCGCTTGAAAAGGCTGAGGTCCCGAAACGAGCCAAGCATTTAAATCCCCTATTTAAATGCTGCACGTGAACGTGTTAAATAACGTCCCATATTTCCGCCTTAATAACGTAATAACTCTGCGAGTAATAAACAGAAAATTGCTGAAGTTAAATGGTTTCCATGGTTACTAATGCTTCCAGAAGAATTCTGCATTTTGCACAACCATTCCCTATTTCCATCCACCCTATAGATCATAACGTCTATACGAAACAGTCGAAATAAAAATTCGCTATTTTACAGTTGAAGAAATCGCTAAGAACTCTGCCATACTACGTACGAATTCTGAAAGGTTCTAACAAACTTTTCACTTGGATATCCCATACTCAACCTCATATCCTATAAAACCCTCCCGGTCTCCACGCGTACATTGTACAAAATTAAACATATTTTTGTGTTCCATTTAATCACAATCTCGAAACTTTATTAAAAAATTTTAAGCTTTTATTATCAAAAAATTCCAAATTAAAAAATACTAAAATAAATAAAAATTCATGTATTAAAAACAGTTCCTCTATATTTCTTTCCAAATGAGAAAATTCTTTAACCCTTCAATTCTTATTATCCTACTTACACTACACAATCGTTAAAAAATTTTTAACATTTTATACCTACAAAATATTCAAATTAAAGAATCAAACGCAAAAATGTAACACATCAGATCAAATAAAAGATTATTTAAAAGCATCATTATCGAGTCACACAGACCCAAGAATATCGTAACCGTTGAATAATAAATTATCTAACAACCAAAATAACAATTACACCATTTTCCATCAATATTTAAGAAGAATCCAATACTCGTCAACAAGTTGATCTATAACTAATCGTTTGTACACTCCAAGCGCCAAACACCACAACTTTCTCGCTACCCGTCCCGTTTTCGATCTGCACGCTCCATTTGAAACGCACACAGCTCCGAAAGACAGCGGTGAAGACGACACGCGAGGTGCACGACGCGAAAGCGTCCAGCCATAAATTCTACCAGATGAATAATTGACACAGAGGAACGGAAGGATCGTGGCGATCGGCTCGAAGCGAATTCGAACAAAGAAACTCCCCGGTTCTTCTTTCTTTCTTCCGAGCGGCAGAGTACACGCGAGTGTTTTGCAAACTTAATTGGCGGACAGATCCACGCCACCAGATTGCATTCTGCCGCGGAAAGATGCAAAACAGAGATCGGCTCACTTTCATTTTCGTTTACGCAACGGGGGCTGACTCGTTTCGGCTATCGATCCGACCGATCGCGATATCGATTCGCAAGGATTCCGCGGTCCCCAGGGTTGCGAAATCGGTCGCGCAGCTGGCGATATATTTAAGCGAGACTGTCTATTGGTAAACGAACCGGAATCTGGGCCAGTTACAACACCTGTCGGGTTTGTCCACGCTGAATCGTTCGCTTGTGTCGAATGCCAAATTTCGAGTCGCGACGACGAGACCGCGATGCGTTCCTAGCGTGGATGGAGGACTCTATCTGGCGTGGTGTGCTAATAAATTGTTGTCGGGGGATGAGATCGAAGGTATCGCAGTTAGTAATCGAAAGCTGGCGAGTTAGGTTGGAACTGTGCGATGGATGATCGCGTTGGTACGCGGTGCGCATTGTGGAGGATTTATTTAACCCTTTGCATTCTTAAACTTTTTTAAGTTCCGCAGGATTATCGCGAAGGGTTAAAGCGTCGTTTTGGAAGGAAAACGAAATTATAGGTGCTGACGATTTTTATTTATTTTTTCTTAAATGTTTGTTTGCGGTTCTATCTTTAGAGCAGAGGAACTGAAGCGAGCAATGTGGATGTATGAGAAGAAATAAAGAGAAGGTCGCGATCAGTCCGACTAAAGTGGAATAATTAAATTTTTATCGAACATGGTAAATGTTAGATGTTGTTAAATCATGTTAATTTAATTTAACAAATATAACATTCCAGTAAAAACAGTTGTAGAATTTGTAGTATTCTATAACATGTATAAGTTCGTAGAAATATTTAACCCTGCTGCGATTCTCAAATTTTTTTTAACTTAAACGCAGTCTTGTTTCACTAAGTAATATTCGTAATTTTAAAAATGTGTTCTTAACGTAAAATTGGAACAAGGAAACTCGTATATTGACGATAGGTTTTTTTTTATATATATTTCTTATAATTAGAAAATTTTTTAACGAAAGGAAAACTCAATTGGGTCAAAAATGACCTAAGGGTTGTCGCAGGGTTAAATTGCTATCTTCCGTAAATACTAATTGAATTTTATATTCCTATTAAATTTCTTATCAAGTTAAAATTCAATTTTAAATTGCTGCTTCGCGAAAGATTTTACGCAACGCGATAAGATCAGAATCCACTTGTGAACGAAGAGAAATAAATAAAAAAAACTTAAAAGGTTCGATCGTTCCACGCTTCGAAGTTTGATGCACGGGAACGGAATGATGGAGAATGAAGGAAATACGGGAGCATGCATTCGGGTATACACACAACTATCGTGCAGCGTGATTCATGTGTACGTACCCCTTTTATTAATAACGTTATGCGGCGCACATTGATTCAAAGCCGCGCGGTTATGCAGGCACCGAGGAACGGTTTACTCGCGAACAATGTGAACTGCACACGATACAAATTACAGCTGTCAACGGGGCCACTCGTGGAGCACAAATGATGAACCGATCTTCACGCCTACTCGACCGTAAGTCAATATTTACGAGCGGCTTAATGCGAAAGGGCGAGACGTGCACGAGGATGGAAAATTCCTCTGCCTTTGTTTCCCGTGAAAATTAAGCGGTACCGTCGGTGGATAATCCCTTTTGGACAGACATCCACGACGTCTCGTATGAATAAATTTTTGTTAAGCACAATTGCCGCTCGAAGAAGTGGAATTTTTAAAACGAAAGAAAAACGTGAACTTCGTGTAAGTTTCCTTAAGAGGAATAATCAACCCTTAATTTTTTTTCTCAGCGAGGACGCACGGAAATTAAACATTCTCTGCTTCGATTCCATTCTGAATTGAATCGGTAAAACGTTGGAATTTTAATATCGCGTTTACCACAGCCGAAAGTATAAGATACGTTTCGAACGAGAATGCGTGTAAGTTAAAATCGTTATCAAATAAGCTTCCGAACATCCTCGATGCAACGTGCGTTATCGTACGCAAAGCGTCTTATCGGAAGTATTTTAGGTATCAGTTCGTACCTGGCAACCCGAGATCACCAGGAACAAACACGTGTCCTTATCGTCGGTTCTCTCGTGTTTTCAACTGGAGGAATCTCACGTGTAACGTTCCACGAGCGTGGAACCTCGACGTTGCGTGAGGAGCAGAAGAAAAGAGAAATGATTTTTCTAGCGAACGAATTAGAAAGACGCTTCGAAGATCGTTTCCTATCAGCGAAACCAGCTAATCTCTTGCGAACGTGGAACCCAATCGACAAAAAGCATCAAAGAATATAAGCACTATAAACGTAGAAAATTTCGTTCGAACCTCACGGAAGAATATTCCATGGAATGTTCCGATGCATGCAGATGCATCCAAGATAAGAGACCAACCATGTCGAATCGAAGAAATATCCTCGAATACTTGCTGTTTATCCACTCTAATTACCGTATCACTGGGTTCTCCTCAAACAATCCTGGGTACCGCACACCCTCGAAGCGGCCGTCGACGGCCACTTCCTGTTTCACTCCAAGTTCACCCCCAGCGCTTACGCAACGAGTCGCATCGAGCTCGTTCTCGCTGCTCGTAACGCGGGAGAAGCGTGCAACTCGCGTCTTTAAAGAGGCACACTCACTCGCCACGATTGGGTCAGGTGCGTCCTCGACGCCCCCCGTGTTTACCGTATCGTGTAACAAAGGGACACCACTGAATGAAATTGGCTCACAGGAACCGACAATGAACGAACAGAGAACACTCGCGACTGTCGATCAACTTGAAACCGGATCGACTTGGAATCCGCCTATGCCTACCTGTCTTGTTTTTACTCGTTCTAGCTTCTCGTCCCTTCCTTCGACCGCCTAAATCAGCCAAGCACACAAACACACAGGCACACACACAGATATTTATGCACGGGGGTACGTAGCGTGACGAGCGTGCACCGTACACGTGCCCGCGTTCGGATACACACCTGCACGTGTTACTCCTCGATGACGGAGGCCCGGAACGGACGAAACGGGGGATCGTGCACCTGCTCGCACCGTGTATCTCTCCTGACCGGTATTCCCTTTTCACTGAGTCGCGATCCCGCGTGCCCGATTACGCGATTCCGACCACGCGTCTCTCCTCGTCTTCGCACTGCTCTCCAACACCCGCGTTCCCTTTTTCCTCTTTTATCCTCCTTCCGGATCGGTACGCTACGTGCGATCCTCTCTTCCCCGGTGGTCCGTGTGCGCGCGAGGGTTCGTGTGCCGCCGTTCGACGCGCGTGCACGGGCTTTCTATACGTTCGTGTGCGTGTACAGGGGGTGGCGTGTACGCTGTCGGGTCACCAGTGTGTATCGTATCTCTTCCTCTATGCACATATAGAGGTGTGCGTGTACATATGAACAGACATATGTAGGATGCGCGCGTGTGTAACGACGACGTGCCGCCGCGACTACAGGTCTGTCAGATCGGACGCGCGTCGACGCTTATTACGGCGAGAACGTGATACAGCAAGCGAGGAACGGTAACACACAGCTCGGTGTACCAGCGGAGACTGCCGGGTCCCCCACGATCTCGCCGAGTGCTGGCCGCTATAGTGGAAAAGATATATAGCGTGCTCGTAGCGTGTGTATACGCCGCGCTGCTGGATTCTCAACACGAACCGGTGTGGAGGGGTAGATAGGGACGATCGGGGAGTACGATAGTTGCGTGGAGGGAGCGAGACCCATTCGAGGGGGAGGGAGAGCGAACGAGGTATAGTGGAACGACGGAAAGTACACTGGAGAGGGAGGAAGGCGCTCGCTCTAGGCGCTATGACGTAACTCGAGTCATCCTGGATGTTCGTGTCGCGCGTGGAAGGGAGCCGGAGGGGTAGAAAACGGCGCCGCTCAAACACGAGTGGGGATCGTCTATAGTGGAGGGGTAAAAGTGCAAGGGCGCATTGGTGGGGAACGGAGTGAACGGAAGGAGGGGAGGATGGCGGTCATTAGTGCTACTGGGACACGGAAGCGAATCCTCGCTACCCTCCGAGCCCCTCTGTGCGGCCCGTTTCGCGACCCGGCACCGGTAACCACCCACTCTTTTCTATTTTCCTCTCGGTCCCACTGTTGGTTCTCTCGCGCTCCCTGTATGCATTTGCCACGCTCGTTCTTCTCTTTCTTCCCCCGTTTCTCCGCTCTTCTTCTTGCCCCATGCTTCGTTTCTCGTCGCTTTCAACCCTCCCCGCGACGCCTCGCGTGTCCGTGTATTATCTATATAACGCGCGGCCCGGGGGTGCGCCTGCACACTGCAGCTGCATACAACCCCCTTTTGCAGAGCCCCGCGCCGGCTACGAGTACATCGACGAACACGAACACGATTAGGCCGCGCTCGCGACCTCGTCCTTGCCAGCCAGCCAAGATCGGGGCCGTTCCGTTGCCTCGCGTTCTCGTGTACGCTTGTTCGCTCGTTTGCTTGCTTGCCTGCTTGCTTGCTTGCTTGCTTGCGCGGTTTCTTTGAAACGATACGCTTTCGCGGGAAGGAATGCGTTCACCATTTTGCGGTCCACGGTTTTGTTGCCGAGCATTTGGCCCAACGATTTTGAAGGATCACGCTTGGAATGCAACCGCTTTGCGAAAACACGGATATGTTGTCGATAATGCATCGTTTCGTCCTGTTAATAAATATGGAGTTTCTCCTCGATACATCGCAGAATTAATTCCTGCGATACCAACTCGATCTTCTTCGATAAAATTTTATTTCTCTTATATAGAATCTTTAATACCCTGCTCGTAAAAGAACTAACAAAATAACCGCTGCATTTTTCCCTAAACAAAACANTGTGCGCGCGAGGGTTCGTGTGCCGCCGTTCGACGCGCGTGCACGGGCTTTCTATACGTTCGTGTGCGTGTACAGGGGGTGGCGTGTACGCTGTCGGGTCACCAGTGTGTATCGTATCTCTTCCTCTATGCACATATAGAGGTGTGCGTGTACATATGAACAGACATATGTAGGATGCGCGCGTGTGTAACGACGACGTGCCGCCGCGACTACAGGTCTGTCAGATCGGACGCGCGTCGACGCTTATTACGGCGAGAACGTGATACAGCAAGCGAGGAACGGTAACACACAGCTCGGTGTACCAGCGGAGACTGCCGGGTCCCCCACGATCTCGCCGAGTGCTGGCCGCTATAGTGGAAAAGATATATAGCGTGCTCGTAGCGTGTGTATACGCCGCGCTGCTGGATTCTCAACACGAACCGGTGTGGAGGGGTAGATAGGGACGATCGGGGAGTACGATAGTTGCGTGGAGGGAGCGAGACCCATTCGAGGGGGAGGGAGAGCGAACGAGGTATAGTGGAACGACGGAAAGTACACTGGAGAGGGAGGAAGGCGCTCGCTCTAGGCGCTATGACGTAACTCGAGTCATCCTGGATGTTCGTGTCGCGCGTGGAAGGGAGCCGGAGGGGTAGAAAACGGCGCCGCTCAAACACGAGTGGGGATCGTCTATAGTGGAGGGGTAAAAGTGCAAGGGCGCATTGGTGGGGAACGGAGTGAACGGAAGGAGGGGAGGATGGCGGTCATTAGTGCTACTGGGACACGGAAGCGAATCCTCGCTACCCTCCGAGCCCCTCTGTGCGGCCCGTTTCGCGACCCGGCACCGGTAACCACCCACTCTTTTCTATTTTCCTCTCGGTCCCACTGTTGGTTCTCTCGCGCTCCCTGTATGCATTTGCCACGCTCGTTCTTCTCTTTCTTCCCCCGTTTCTCCGCTCTTCTTCTTGCCCCATGCTTCGTTTCTCGTCGCTTTCAACCCTCCCCGCGACGCCTCGCGTGTCCGTGTATTATCTATATAACGCGCGGCCCGGGGGTGCGCCTGCACACTGCAGCTGCATACAACCCCCTTTTGCAGAGCCCCGCGCCGGCTACGAGTACATCGACGAACACGAACACGATTAGGCCGCGCTCGCGACCTCGTCCTTGCCAGCCAGCCAAGATCGGGGCCGTTCCGTTGCCTCGCGTTCTCGTGTACGCTTGTTCGCTCGTTTGCTTGCTTGCCTGCTTGCTTGCTTGCTTGCTTGCGCGGTTTCTTTGAAACGATACGCTTTCGCGGGAAGGAATGCGTTCACCATTTTGCGGTCCACGGTTTTGTTGCCGAGCATTTGGCCCAACG
The DNA here is from genome assembly GCA_019453375.1 of Ctenoplectra terminalis. Classification (NCBI taxonomy): domain Eukaryota; kingdom Metazoa; phylum Arthropoda; class Insecta; order Hymenoptera; family Apidae; genus Ctenoplectra; species Ctenoplectra terminalis. The sequence continues at coordinate 115,363 of SMSQ01023365.1, forward strand.
ATTTTGAAGGATCACGCTTGGAATGCAACCGCTTTGCGAAAACACGGATATGTTGTCGATAATGCATCGTTTCGTCCTGTTAATAAATATGGAGTTTCTCCTCGATACATCGCAGAATTAATTCCTGCGATACCAACTCGATCTTCTTCGATAAAATTTTATTTCTCTTATATAGAATCTTTAATACCCTGCTCGTAAAAGAACTAACAAAATAACCGCTGCATTTTTCCCTAAACAAAACAGAAAAAAAAAAAAA
>SMSQ01023370.1:0-12657 GCA_019453375.1 Ctenoplectra terminalis
AAATCTTGTTACATTTTACGAATGGAAGCTTTTGTATTCTAAGATTTTTTTTTTATTTTGTGGAAAGAACATAAACGAGATTTGTTCTGATACGTCACAAAATGATGACGATGATTACTTTTATGTAAACGAGTAGTTAAAGAAGGATTGAAATATATTTCTGTTAATTTCCGTATAATTTTGTTTCACATTTAAAATGTCCAATTATCATAATACACGTTAATGTTTGCAAAATATTGAATATTATAAACAGGAGTTTTTTTTTAAACAAGGATTGAAATATATTTCTGTCAATTTCCATATGATTTTGTTTCCCATTTAAAACGATTAACTATCATAATCCACGTTAACATTTACAAAATATTGAATATTATAAACAGGAATTTGTTTTTATTTTAAAGAAGGATTGAAATATATTTCTGTTAATTTCCGTATGATGTTGTTTCGCATTTAAATCGTCCAACTATCATAATGAATGTTAACGTTTGCAAAATGTTGAATACTGTAAACAGGAACTTTTTTTTTATTACTATTTTGTATCATATCAACTGGTAAGGATTATTAGCGACATGTAATGATACGATACAGTAAATATAATAGATATAGGTCATTACATAAAGAATATACAATTACAATACATTACAAGTCAAAATATGATTCTTCTTTCGGACAGTTAATCAATTTGAACATGTACGTTAGTTTCAATAACACTAATTCCTCATCGGTAATGTTAGCAGCTTTAAAATTGTCCAGTTCGGTACAATTATGTAGCAGATGTTTAACTGTGATCTGAGTATTGCATTGTTCACATAGTTTCGGTAGTGGTTTATCCATAAGATTTCCTTTTTATTTAATTTGTTGGTTGTTACTTTACAATTTATCCATCCAATGAACATTAAATAAATTCTTCTACAGATTACATAGCATACGGATGACAGTTCATGCGTTAATTTTGTATAATCAATCCTGAACCGTGTCACGACAACTTGATTTCTTCTGCTTAGAAGCCCGTCTTGGATTTGATTACAAAAATTTTTGATTAATTCATGTGTATTTGAAATCTTGGTATGCCGTACGGTGTTCCATTCTGGACTAATAATTTTGTTTATGTACTGTTTACAATCTTCAGATAGGAATGGTTTTATATCTATGATTTGAGATTCGGTTGGAATTTCATCTGTTTCTTTTCTTTAACCCATTTGCATCACGACTTAAATTGCAGAGACTCTCACTTATCACCGAAGTCTACACGATTAATCGCTTATAACTCGTCTCGATTTACATATTTGCTATTTTTTATTGATACTAACTGATTGTAATGATATAACAGAGTACAAAGGATAATATTAATTATATATATTATTATTATATATATACGATATATATATATAAATTAAATTAATTGTAATTAAATACATAACAGTAATTAAATATAAATTAAAAAAAATATATAAATATATAATAAATATATATATATAATATATATTAACCCTTTGCACTCCAATGGCGCCTCTAAGGCGACGCGTGTAATTTTCCTTGCAAATTAAGTTTTAAGTTAAATTTCGTATTTTCGTCAATTCACATATTTGTTTGTTTTAAAACAAAGCAAACGAACGAAATGAATAGAAATCGTAAATATTTATAATATTCTTTTTTTTTCCCAAAACAACACGTAAGTTTTCATAACTGTCCTCTGAAACTTAAAAAAGGTTCGGAGTGCAAAGGGTTAATAAATATAAAATTCTTAGTGCAAATATTTTTATTCAACGGTATGGTACGATGTCGCTGTCGGCGGATTATTCCGCGTTTGGTGATACAGAGAAGATATTACTTGCGGAATATTCCGCTTCGTGATGCAAATGGATTAACTGTAGGTAGTTAAGTATAATAAATTTATTATTTTTATCTGCGTCATTGATCAAGTCTATGATTTTAGGTTTTATACTCTGGTCAGATGTACACTACCGTCCATAAATATTTGACCACCGTTCACTTTTTCTAAAATGTACAAAACATATTCGAAATAAGGCATCCCAATGTAACTTTTACCACAGTATTTCTTTCTTAAGCTTATATAAAGATTGTGCTTCAATATCAATCATATAAATTTGTATGCATTCTATTTAGGGGTACATTATAATTTTAATATCAATTTTTTTATCCGATTCCACCAAGTGGTCACATACTTATGGACGGTAGCGCAGCTTTATTTTTAAAGGTTTTTAGTACACTTACAGAGTTGCTAAATATCACAGTATATGTACCTATTTTTTTCAATTTGTTCTATCGACACCAGGATAGCGTATATTGCTCCAAACACGTGTTTAATAATGCTAAATATGATTATTAACCCTTTGACTGCTAAAGACGTATATATACGCTTTCACAAGTCTATCAATATATACGAAAGCCGTAAATATACGTCCGCTGCATTTTTTTACTATAATATCTTTACTGCATTATCGATTGATTTAACATGGAATATAACAAGTTAAATAGCATAGCAACGAAGTATCAGTGTTTGTTTCTATATTTTTAATCAGTTGTTTCAGTATCTAAACCCTAAGAATGGTACTAAATCTCCGGCTACTCTTTTAGTCGGTAGACAGTGGACGATCCGTATTGATGGATTCTTCCGAGAACGTGCCGCAGTCAAAGGGTTAATATAATATTACGTAAGATAAAAACAACCTACAACGATTTAGGGCACGAAAATAATTTGGAACGTTAGAAAATAAAAACAGCGTCAACCAGTCAACGATAAATATTCAATGAAATCGAAACAATTGCTTAAATTAAATAATCTTATTACAAATACAGAAAATAAAGTTTAAACGTTCAAACGTTGAACAGAGAAATTACAATTCCAGATGTGATTTACGATATCTCTTTGATCCACGAAATTCAATTCGTTTTAATATTACTTCCCGTTGCCCTTAAACGCCCAAAGCAGTAAAATAATTCGATATTCGTGAACTATCGATCCAAATGTTGGTACCCTCTGTAAAAAAAAACCTGTACTTATACTCCTTTAACGTCTATTCAACAAAACATACCATCAACGGTTATTGTGTTATGAGAGTGGAATGGAGAACGTAGAGGTGGGCAGATGCACTTCGATCCCGGAAAAGGAAGCCGTTGTAAAGCTTCCTACGCGCAGAAATATGAGCCCGATCCGTGGTATCGATAAAAAGCAGTTTCGGTTGCGTCCACGTTGCTGGAGACTAATTAGTGGATGCCAAAATTGTTGCTCGATGAACCGTTACGTAGCCACCCACTATTGACCATGTGCGTTCACCAAGAAACTTAATTACATGCATACCAACCAGACAGTAAAATATTACGATTCTCCGTTCGAATGGAACGTTGCGTGTTGCCTTTCAGAGATGCAACTATCTCTTTTTTGTTATCAAGATCGAATTAGCCCCTTGAAGACGACCATCGTGTTTCACGTGGCGTGTCTGTAACTCTTGACGAAACAAATAATCTATCCGACCGTTCGTTTTTTACTATTTTTATAACTATAGTACTCGTCGAATCAGGTTCGGGTTAGGTAATTTAACCCTTGTCGAACGTTAATATTTTGTACAAAATTTGTCGCCGTGTCGGAGTTTTATTCGGTGCTATATGAAAGGATTTTTTTTTATGAATTTATGTATTAGGTTGGCCAAAAAAGTTGATTAACGTGTAAATAAAAAGCGATTTTTTTTTATAAACGATACTGTGTTTGTTCGATAATGTATTGTTTATTTTAACTCCTAAGTCAGGAGGGTTTTTAAGATTTGAACTGAATTTAGTTGCAATTCAAAGCGCGGGAAAACAATTGTTAAAAACTGCACGAACTCGTTGGCCAATCTAATATTAGGTCATCCCATAAATGTCGTTTCTCGATGTTAATTTTCACTGTAAGATATTAATATTTGCATTAATTTTTAGTCACGACTGTATCGACCATTGTTTTCTATGATTTTTTCTTATCTCTCGAATAGTTTCTGAATTCCTTCTTCAAACAATTTGGGATGCTTACCTAAAAATTTTCTTCGATACTTATTTTAAGTGCTTATTATTGTAGAATTTTTGTTGTCAATTAAAAAATGTCATAATAATTGGAATAAGTAGTAATTAGTTATGCCGAACATGGTGTGAGTTTCCAATTTTAATTTTTAGTTTTTTAAACGCTGTATCAGACACAGCAAAGACGAGCTTAGAAAAAATTAAAAACATCCAACATTTTTTGAAAAATAAAGAATCAAATTACTTAACAAATTGGGAAAGATCGTGAAAAGTAATAGTCTATGATTAAAAATAAATGTATGTTTTAATATTTCGTAATAAAAAGTAGTGTCGAGGAACGACATTACTTACGGGAGAACCTAATAGAATTGTAGGTTTGCGAACAAAAATCTGTTTTTGACACACATTTAGGAATTTATTTAAGGATAATGTATAAAATTGTTTAGATCAAGCAGAATATATCAGGAAAAAAATTATATTTTGAAGAAATAATATTAACATTCAACATATCCGCATACTTCTGTGATATACTGTGTGTCAAATTATTATTGATTATTAGTTACAACTGTTACAATTAAAGGACATCAATTATCTTGGAATATTTTAAACTTAAAAATTGAAGAATTTCAGTTGCAATGGCTGATAAATCTACGAATAGACAATTAATAGAACATTATTCACATTTGTGAAAAATATTCAAATCAGTTGGTCGCCTATTTTTTATCAGAACAAGAAATTATTACTTCCTGGGCAGCAACTTTATTAGGTTTTCATTCTCATCTCCGATATACTAAATTCATTTTTTGGGAAGTAGAACATTAACATATACGCAAAGTAATTAAAATAACTGAAATAATACTAAACATGTTTCCTGCTACCGCATAAGTATTCAAATGTCTCATAAGATACAGGAACGTTGCAATGTTACATCAGAGGTGACGTACGTCCGATAAGGAATAGGAGAAAAAGTTCAAACAAAAATGCGCAAAGTCTTTTGAAATAACCCGATAGATTCATGGGTAATAATCACGGTTTGCTAGCTTTAGTGACTACAAGTTGCAAGTTGCTTTATGTATCCATCTTAATAATTTTAATCACGTTTTCCTGTTGTACCGTGTTTTCAATGCGGTGATCATTGAACATTAATAAAACTGTTCGTTATCGATTACCGTATTGAGTGGTAATTAATTTTAAGGATCGGTGAATATTATTCGGCATGTAAATATATTTACCTATAAATAAATTAACCTTCCGTTCTCGTATAAAAATATTTTTATACATCAGCTCATTCGTATACCCTTAACTTCGAAAAGAAATTAATGTGCACATCAGTTTAATGTATTGGTATATCGAGATCGATCATAAAACCATTTTATTTTGGAATTCATAAACAGCAGCAATAACGAGACAATAATTCAACGAAGAAGGAGGAATCAGATACGAAAAATGTATGGAGTGCATTACATACTTTTACGAGGTTGATGAAACTGATATAACTGGTAATACCACTTGATCCAAAGTACTTTAATCCTTGAAGCGTAAAAGAAAGGTAATGGGAGGCTTCATGATAACTAATATATTTAATCAAATCGAGGATATACAAAATTGTTAGTAAAAATTACTTGCAAAACGTAATATATAAGGGACGTCAGAAAAAGAAAGTCGGAGCATAAATTACACGCAGCGCGCATCTTTAGAGTTTAGCCATTTCAAATCTGCAACATCGATGTAGAAAATAATTCGTTCGCTTTTTAATATCCATGCAAGCAACTAGAATTAAAATGTTATTTGTTACAAAAACTATTTGTCAAGCGATCAGAACAAAAAAAATTACAATTTCTTTTACAAATCTGAATAATTTTATTACAAAAACGACTGCAGAGGATATAATCAGAATATTCTTTACGGTAACTGCAATAAAGTATGAACGCCATATTCTGTGACTCAAAAAGTGCAATCCAGTCGATCACAAATATATCAATGGATGACGATTTAATTACCAAATGCTAAGGAATGTACATCTCATCGCTAATGAAAGGAAAATAAATTTTAATTCTCCAAAAACATTTTTTCCACAGAGTGAGTCGCTAATAATCCAACTTTTAGTGATTGATACGACTTAAAGTAAAGAATGAAAAAAAGCATTGACAAATTTTGTCCGTACAACGAAGAAAACAAAAAGAAGCAACCTAAGAGTCTTGCTTAATTTACTAATTAATCACTCTTTACTTAACCCTCTATGGGACCGTGTAACTTAAAAGTTACAAACTGATGTATCTATATTTTAAAAAATTAATTTTGTTTAGTTATCGTTGCACTATTAAATTTAATTACTATATTACTGTAGTGACACCACGATCCATCTATAGTAATTATTAGTTAAAACATTTTCAAATCAAAGTGAAAAACTGTAATCGATCGTAATTTTTTCTCCGATAAGCAGACAAAATTCGGGCTATAGAGGGTTAATAACATAAATTAATTGACAAACGAGTTACTGCTGTTTTTCGGAAAAGTAAATCTCTGATAAAATCGTAATTTTAATCAATTTCGATTTATTTTCTCAGGATCCGTAGGAAAAAATTTAACGAAACTTTTTATAGCAATTTCTAAGAAGTTATTGAATATACTAAATGTAAGAATTTGTAAAATAATGTGTACATTCGGAGAAATAATAAATTATTATTGATCACTTCTTGAACAATCTGGTACTGTAAAGTTTATTAACACTAGAACTACCGACGCGGTCAAAATGACTTGTTAATTATTAGTTAAAAGATTTTCAAATCAAAGTGAAAAACTGTAATCGATCGTAATTTTTTCTCCGATAAGCAGACAAAATTCGGGCTATAGAGGGTTAATAACATAAATTAATTAACAAACGAGTTACTGCTGTTTTTCGGAAAAGTAAATCTCTCGTAAAATCGTAATGTTAATCAATTTCAACTTATTTTCTCTAAATTTAATGAAACTTTTTATAGTAATTTCTAAGAAATTATTGAATATACTAAATGTAAGGATTTGTAAAATAATGTGTAGATTCCGAGAAATAATAAATTATTATTGATCACTTCTTGTAAGGTTTATTAACTCTAGAACTACCGAAGTGATCGAAATGGCTTGTTAATTATTAGTTAAAATATTTTCAAATCAAAGTAAAAAACTGTAACCAATCGTAATTTTTTCGATTACTGTATTACTATAGCGACACCTCGATCCATCTACAGTAATTATTAGTTAAAATATTTTCAAATCAAAGTAAAAAACTGTAACCAATCGTAATTTTTTCTCCAGTAAGCAGACAAAATTCGGGCTATAGAGGGTTAATTCAATGAACAGTTCCAGCTACACTTTTTTTTTCTAACGCACCCGCGTGATCTAACGAATTACCGAGTAGAAGTAATTGATGACACAGATCGGTTAAAAAAAATTACGCCTAAAACAGAGCGTTGGTTCCAAATTAAATTGGAAATCGAAATAGTTGACAGCGTTGTAAGGAATTGTCGCATCTTTCTTCTTTGCGGACACTAATGATCCTCTACCACCCTTGTAGTAATACGTGTAACGCGATGGACGACAGAAGATCGTGGCTACTGGAACGTGCATCCACGTGACCCGCCATTAACGCGATATCTTTGAAATTAATCTGGAACACGTCCTAGTATAATTTTCCTGTTTACAGACATTTATACAAAGTTTACGCGATAAGCCGGTCCCTGAGCTCACCGTAAATGCAAGCTCGCCATTAAACGCCACCTTATGAAGTGTCACGTCGAATGTGGGGGCTACCGTTTTAGTTGAAAGTGTTGTTATTATTATTGAAACTCAGTTATTATCTGAGATCCCTTGAGCATCTTCAATTATCATCGTTAATAATTTACATTATGCGACATTAAAATCTAATAATACTATTTTGTTGTGTCTATGTATAAAATATATGTATTTAAAATAATGAAAGATATTTATATACGAAATTAGTTTTACCATCTAAGATGAATGTATAAAATATATATATTTAAAATAATGAAAGGTATTTATATACGAAATTAGTTTTACCATCTAAGATTTATGTATAAAATATATATATTTAAAATAATGAACGGTATTTATATACGAAATTAGTTTTACCATCTAAGATGTATGTATAAAATATATGTATTTAGAATAATGAGAGGTATTTATACAAGGTGTCCCAAAAAGTCTGTAAGTCCCTTTAAGGGATGATTCCTAAGATGATTTCAAGCAACTTTCTCCTTTGAGAAAATGTGAAATTCGGCTTTGTTAACGAGTTATTAACGAAAAACACTGACCAATCACAGAACGAGTAGAGCAACTAGCCGCCAGCGGGAGCGTTGGCTCTGTGCCGCGCGTATGCTTTAACGAGCAAGTCGGAATGTATCGAAGCAACTGTTGACGAGTATTGAATAAAGGTTATATCAAATAAATAAATAAATTATTATTCGTGTAGGATAACTAAACTGAGTTCCAACACTCGTTCACAGTTGCTTCGATACATTTTGATGTGATCGTTGAAGCACAAGCATGGTGCGATGTCTACGCTGCCGCTAGCGGCCAGCTGTCTTGCTTGCTCTGTGATTGGTGAATGTTTTTCGTTAATAACTCGTTAACAAAGCTAGATTTGACACTTCGACAAAGGAAAAAGTTGTTTGAAGTCGTCTCAGGAATACTCACTTAATATTTCCTTGCAATTCAGTTCATAACTTTCTACAATGCGCATGTATAACTTTTATAATGCAATTTGTATAATTCGCGTATATGTATAAAAGTCGATTTATCTTACACGTATGATGAATCACTTGCTTAAGTAGGCTGTAATTATTTGACATATACTAATGTTTTTGCCTCGAAATTTGACCCAAATTACTTTCTATTTATTTTGGGGTAAATTTCTCTGGGCAATGTCCAAGCTGTATTTTGGTACAGACTCGAGACCGACTGGCCTACAGACCACTATTTCCTATTGCTCTATTCATAGTTTAGCTAGATCTAACATTGGAGCTTTGTCTTCCGAAATGGTGTAAGCGTCCACTGCCAAACAACTCTTTCTAAGCATAAATGAAGAATAATATAAAAAAATATTATTGATAACTAAAATTAAGTTCTAATTTATAAATATATAATATCTAACATTATAATATTATAAATATTATATAATATATTACACAATATATATAAATATATATAACACTATTTAGAAAAAAAATGCCTGAAAATTATCATTGAAATTATTATAAAATTAAAGTTACAAAAAGTTGACTTTGCAATTATTAAATTTTCAGTACAAGACAACATTTCACACAGTATAAGCACTAATAGAACGCAAGAATATTATTATATTATGATTCTATTAATCTATTATTAATAATTTATATTATTCTATGCTTTTTATAATATATTATAAAATTAAATATATAAATTTATATATATATTAGGTGTCGGAAAAAGTTGGTACGGGTTTATGCTACAAAATTCAAGGAGTCCGAACTTTCCTAAAATGTAATTTTATTTAATAAAGTAATCATTATTAATTTCTGTAGGTCTTCTCCAATGTTTTTTAAACTTATACATTCGATTGGTATAAAAATCTCGAGTTCTGATTGCGAAAAATAAATTAACTGCTGTTCTGATCTCCTTATCGTTTTCAATTTTTACAAGCTTGGAATAAACTCGAACCAGTTTGTTATGCCCTCTTTTTAATAACAGAAAGATCTCTACAAACATTACAAATGCGTTTATTGCATAAATGTTGCATAAATGCATTACTTGCCGCGTTCCCAAAGTTAAATTCATAAAATACGAAAGATAAAATATGAATTTTTAACATTTCGCTTACCATCTTTAACTTCGGATAAATAACGGAACATTGAAACAAATGAAGAATTGATATACCGTACACTAACTAAATGGACAAAATCTTCTAACGACACCACCATTATTATATCATTTCTGCAAAATACTACAAGAAATTAAATTTCAATGTACCTCTTATAAACAACCGCACCAACTTTCTCCCGTATCTAATATATATAATATTAAAAATTATATATGTATAATTTTTATAAAACTTTTATATTTTATTTTATATTTTTATATTTTCATTGTTTTTGTTTTATATTATATTACTTTTATTATTTTTATTATATTTATATTTTTTATATTTTATAATATTCAATTATATTGAATTGTGCGGATAGAAAATGTCTTGGTCTCTGTGAGAGAGAGAGACCCCTCATAAAACCTAGGTCTTAAGTTTTCGGCAGCACCAATACAATGGGACCTCGTTTCCAGCTGGTTCGGCCTTTAGCCGGAAAATAATATAAAAGAGCCGAGGAAACACAGTTTTAGTTAGTTTCAAGTCAACCACTGTAAAAGCACTTCAATATACACTACTATTCCTACAATAGTACAAAGTATAACAGCATATATTTATTTGCACAAAAATATAAAATTCCGGCAATTGATTTTACAAAATTATTCTTTACAAAAATTATCTTGCAAATTTTATTCAATGATAAAAGTACAAATCGTAATCCCCCTTTTTTGATAGTAATCCTCTTACTACTTTGTCCCATTAAAAACGCAAATACGATCTACAATAGATAGCGAAAACTAATTGCCGATGGAATTTAAGTCTGCGTGAAGGCAAATTAAAAAGGAATGCGTCCTTGCGCCACGGTCGCACCGGTTAAGCAGATCATCCTTGATCCTCTTAAACTTTCCTAATCTCTACTTTCAACGATCTAGATTTATGAACCCTTCGCGCTGTGTGTTCGTTGGAAAAACGTGAAATATCGGATGAAAGTCCCGAACGGACAATTTCTGCGGCCCATGTGTCGCGTATGAAAGCGTATAGGACTTTCCTGTCGTTCGACTGGCGTATTTAAGCCGTATCTCATACCCTCCCTCTATCCCAGGTACGCCCGACCCAATAAGGCGCATAATCGTTTTGGACACGTACCATCTGCACTGTAAAGCGCAGCTTTTAATTTTATTCGAAATGCCGAACTGTGTTTTATTCGACGCGCAGACATATATTACCGTCCATAAGTGTTTGACCAGCTTCAGTATAAATATGTTTGATATAAGACATTTTTGTGTAATTTTTACAGTATTTTTTCTGTTATGATCATATTATAAGGATCACGCTTCTACGTCGATCATATAAATTTATATTCATTTTACTTAGGGGTATTTATATTATAACCTTGATATAAACTTTTCGATCCGATTCCACCAAATGGTCAAATGTGCCCATAATTATGAAAGTGGTCTAAGTCAAAATAAAAAAAAAATGAGTTTATCACTTATTTCACACCCACATTATTTTAAACTAAATTTATTTAATGTAATTTGTGCGATATCGGCAAAAATGAACCTTTAAATATTGGTTGTAATTTCAACGTTATACGAAATTCATTTAGTGTTAATTATGAAAGTGGTCTAAGTAAAAAATTTTAAGAAATTATATAAACATGACTTGAAAATGGCGCGTGATGAATCATACCAAGACCTCACTGTAAATTTAGAAACCCCAGAAATGGTGCAGATAGAAAAAGATAAGAAAAGAAAACGGACAAGAAATTAAGATAGTTAGGCACAAAATATCAGAAAAATTAAGAGAAATTATGGCGAAGAATACACGACAAAAAAATCAAAACTTGTGAGTGCCAAAATTTTCGAAAATAAGGATTGCTTTTTCTCAAAAACATGTTTAGATCGCGTAGAATTTCAACGAAATCACTAGAAGAATCAATAACAAGAAGAGTAAAAAATACCGCAGGCGAATCTGTTTCTTGGCTGCAAATTCAATGGATGAGATTCTTGAAAAATGAACCTTATAAAATGTCCTATAAAACTTCTTTAGATGATTCTAAATTCCACGTTTTGGATCTTTCACCCAAAGGAGGAAGACCAAAAATATACGGAAATATTAAATTACTTCCATTATAACCACCCCTAGACCAGTAACGGAAGAAAAACATAAAGATATTATGTGTTTACTACCATACATCCTTCCAATGTTTCAGGAACATTTTAAGGATCTTAAAAACTAGAAATGATAAAAATGGATTACTTTTTTAAAATAATTAATAAATGTTCATGAATTATTTCATTAAAGTTATTGTTTCAAATAAAACTCATAGTTCTTTATTGCTTTAAGTCATTTATAGTATTATATATATTATTTCACATATAATAGTATATAAAAGTATTTACATATTTTGATTACTTGATTAACAAATTTCTTCAATAGCTACGCTATTTTATTACTTTTACAAAATGGCTAAAAATGATTATCGAAGCTATTATAAAATTAAATTTGGAAAAAGTTGACAATGATTTAATTCTAGACAGAACTATCGTCGCATTCAAACTGATCTGTAGTTTCGTTTGTAATTATCAAATTTTCAGTACAGGACAGTAATTCGCACGGTATAAGTACTAATAGGACATTCACGGTCACGCAACAGGTAACTGGTAAATCCTTACGTACACGTGTTAGATGGAACTATACCAAGCCTTCTATATTTCTGTTATCTATTTTATGGGACCATAAATCGCAATGTATGTTTCAATTATAGAAACAGTTGAAAACTGTTTCGATATCCAGAGCAAAAGAAC
>SMSQ01023371.1:0-12951 GCA_019453375.1 Ctenoplectra terminalis
TGATACATACCTATTTATAAATATGTGTGTGAAATACGAGATTTATTGAAAACATTTTTTTATCTTACAAATTTGATCTCTGGTTAAAGTCTTAAGAAGTTCCAAAGAAATATTTTCGTATTCCGTGATTCTTTTTCAATTATGTTTTTGAAGAAATTGTTTAATTGATATGCTTTGCGAGCTGTATCAATTTTTGCGAAATATTAAATCTTAAATTCGATTAGAAGTGAACGGAAATGAAAATATTAAGGCCTTAGATAATGTTATATTAAAACATTTGAATCAAGAGACCTATCTATGTTTAAGAAATTGGAAAATACAGAAACTGTGAAGAACTAATTCGATGAGATTTTATAAATATGAATTAAAATATCAGAAAACTATATTTGACCTTCAAGTATAGAAACGAAATGTATTGAACATGTAAAATTGCACACAGGTGAAATTAAATTCTCATAATATCCCAACTAACCAATTAACCCTCTACGGGACCGTGTGACTTAAAAGTTACAAACTGATGTATCTATATTTTTAAAAATAAATTTTGTTTAGTAATCACTGCACTATTAAATTTGATTACTGTATTACTGTAGTGACACCACGATTCATCTACAGTAGTTATTAGTTTAAATATTTTCAAGTCAAAGTAAAAAAACTGTAATCAATCGTAATTTTTTCTCCAATAAGTAGACAAAATTCGGGCTATAGAGGGTTAATATTTCAATAAACACAATCTTTGTATACCGCAGGTACTTTCTATGTCTGATAAATCATTTTTATCACTTTTGTACTCTATGTCTAGGATTTCAAATCAAAATATGTTGTTGTCGATGTAAAAATAAGGAGGGGATGAGTTTGTAATCATTTTGCTGATTTCGAAATTATTTAAAAAATACAAACCTTTAAGTCAACATTTTTGTTCGATTTTTATAACTATTTTTACAAAACAATTTTTATCCACGCATCTATTAAACATACGAAGTTCGATCTTTTTTGGCTTCAATCTTAAAGGATTGTTTTTTTTTTATTAATCATGCTTCTTTTTTATTCGTGAAACTGTTTTTGTAATATAAAAATATTGAATAAATTTAACCTTCGGTTAAAGTCTGAAAAAGTTCGAAATAAATATTTTCGTATTCCGTGATTCTTTTTCAATTATGCTTTTGAACTCACAGACCTTCTAAAACTGAAGTTAGGGTAGGTCGATAAAGGCCACTAGTATACGATGTTTCAGGCAGAAGCACGCTGACCGGTCGACCGCTTTCCTCCCGTAGACTCGGAAAAGGTAGATGTTATTTGCACTGTAAAGGATATTAATGAAGTCGTACAGTATTGTAGTCACTGAAATGAGATTACTGGTGTTCCAAACAGTAATGATGAAGTCATAAAGGAATTGGGATACAGGGAGATAACAAAAATGTTTATCCTAGAAACACCAATAATCTCACTCCATCGACTACAAAACTGTAACATTTTATTAATATCGTTTACGGTACAAAGGATTTTCAGGTTTTCCGAGTTTACCGAAGGTGAACGGTGGATTGACCAGCGCGTCTATCTAAACCGTCCTACACCGTAGCCTTTATCGACCTGCCCTAACCACAATTTTAGAGCGTCCACGAATTAAAATAAAAATACGATCAAGTACTGAACCGACACTAATCTTTTTAACAAAATTTGAACGAGCCTTTACAGAATTCCTTGTCGCTAATGACCTAGATGTCGATGCGACATTAAACCCCCATATAAAAAAAAATAAAAAATTTAAAAGAAAGTTTGCAGAATATGAAATTGTTTCTCAAATGTTTCAAAACATGAATCGAGGATTAAATTTGAAGGTCAAGATATTTTTAATGCTTTTGTATCGCAAGAATGACCGAATAAAGCTAAATATTGATTTAAAAAAAAAATCCTTTATAATTAAAACAAGAAACGTAAAAATTTGTGCGTTTAATAACTGCAAAGATAAAAATCTTTTTGTGAAGATGGTTCTCGTAAAAATTGATGGGTCTGTATTTTTCAAACGATTTTGAAACCAGCAAAATGATTTAAATCTCTTATTTTCATATGGATTATATTTCAGTTTCAACAAAATCCCAAACATCGAGATTGAAAGTGATCGATTTGGCTGATGGAATGACTCAGAGACTATGAATTGAAGTCCATAAACTTAATTCTCTATAGCCTAAATTTTGTCTACTTATCAGAGAAAAAATTACGATTAATTACAGTTTTTCGCTTTGATTTAAGAATTTTTAAACTAATAATTGCTATAGATGGATCATGATGTCGCTACGATAATACAGTAATCAAATTTAATAGAACAATGATAACTAGATAAAACAAATTTTTTTAAATATAGATACATTAATTTGTAACTTTTAAGTCACACGGTCCCATAGAGGGTTAAAATTCCAGACACAAGTTAATCACATAAGGTGCGTCTCGCAACGGCCATGAGAGATAAGATAGAATTTCATATTAATTACAAAAAAACAAACATGAAATTACATCGTATTTTAATATCCTAATCGATGCGGCTAATAAGGCGGAACTTAACCCTTAACAGACGCAAGTCACCTCTGACGTGACAACAGTACTTTGTCGCTGCGGTCGTATAGCACGTGTGAGGAGACAAGACGGATCATGTCGAAACTTGCTGTCTGTAAACGTGCAACAGAAAACCATTCCTTCACGTTGGAGATTGTTTCAAAAAATATAATAAAAATAATAAAATAAAATATTCCAAACTCATACATTTGTAATACTCCTTCGAAAAATAAATAATTTCTAACAAAAATGTTGTTCTTACGATACTGAAAATTTTTCGCATATTTACTGAAAACGACTACAACTTAGCGAGAATCGTGTATAAAAAGCTAGCGTCAGATAATAGTTAACATATTGCTTACCATTCGAGATCTCCCTTTTTCCTACCACATAATTCGCAACAGACAATACTTTTCTGTTCTGCTTCGTTCTATGGTATCTTATTCTACAATACTTTTAAACAGAAACGATGAACTTTATTTCAAAGCTTTTTGTTACAAGTTCCCATAAGATAAGATTAAAAAAAGAAATGTTTCAAGTACATATATCGTTGGTATATTGTTAGCATCGTAATGTGTTAAGCGCGATGATTCATCGATGGCGGAGAAGAAATGAGCCACAGGTGTGACAAAAAAAATATTAGCGCCGCTTTGACCATAGGAACGGAATCTTTATTTCGATGTGACACAGTTTGGAGATATGACAGTGAGATTAGTTGTTCAACGTGCTCTCCACTTTCGCTGCATAATTATTGCTCGCGCGCGAGCCCATACTCCAACTATCTACGACTTGGATCGTCACATGGAAGGGCAGATGCTAAGATGAAATTAGGCTCTCGTTGGAAAACCGACGTTATACTTGCCGTGTACGCTTCACCGTGAAATAAAGGCCGGTTGAAAGTAACCCGATGCGTACGGCAATACCAGCGACTCGGCGGAAGGATGGTTTTATACTGATACTTCCGATTAGTTTCGTGTTTACGTTCCAATGAATTGGAGTTCAATGTGGACATATTTGGGTTGACAGTATGATATTTTAAACAGAAAGAATTGTAGGTAAATTTGCAATGAAATAGTAAATATGATAGCTGTACCAAATATGGCGGATCCGAGTTTAACATTTTACCGACCGCTCGTGGTTGAACTTACTACGCACTTCCGCTCGGCTCATTCGGATGCGGATTCATCGCCAACGCCGGCTCGGTCCTGAATATCTCACGGGAATATAAAAGCGCTTCTTTTTACAGTTTTATAAGTTTTAAATGAAAATTCTTGAAAGTGCATACTTATTAGTGTTTTCTCTTATTGTAAGGCAACTGAATTTAATCACATTTTTTATTTACAATAATATCAGCAAAAATTGATACTTATGTTAAAAGCTTGTCAAAACTAGAAATATGGTACTTTTTAAATGAAACCAACATTAGAACACGACAAAATTAATAGAGATTCATACGTAAATAGTTAGATGTACAGGGTGGGGCAATAACTATGTCCACCTTGAATATTGCCGTTATTTGTAATAATATGAAAAAATGTCATATATGAAACTTGCACGGTGCAAAGAGGGGCATATTGTGATACATACATTTTTTTCCTGGGTGGAGGCATAGAGGAGATTCGAAGGTCATGTTAAGCTTTATAAATAAAAATATCGAACGCACGTTACAATGTGTCTCTCTCAGTCGCAGCTCAACACAGACTAAACAAAACACGCCCATTTCATAGTTTCCAACTTAATAATTAGACGCCGTTTCATATTAGATACAAAATTTCTCTACACATGTCGTTGGAAAAATAAATTCAAAGCGCTTAAAAAACTACAATGAAAGTGACACGCGGAAATTAGTCTATTGCTAAAACCCTAAGTTCAATAAAATACATATAAAATCGTTTAACTGAGTAGGTTACTCTACTTTAAACTACATTGTACAGTCTTCCATTACGCAATTATTAGTGTACAAAATTAAGATATTGATTTCAAGTGTTCTCCAAACGAATAAATGGTCACAATTGAACGTTGAAATCATATTTTTCCGTATCGTAGGTGCACGATATAAGCTATAAAAGCGCAGGAGTGACGTACGACCGGCTCTGGGCCAAAATCACCATCGACTTGATGGAGTGTTCGGAGATTCCCCTGCTCCTGAACCTGCTCCCCGTCTACGGCACGTCCAAGCGTCTGACCAACGTCCAACGTGTTTGTTCGCCCCTGAATAAAGCGGCTTTCCTCTGCTCGGGAACGCTTCTTATCGAGGAAATATCATTTTATTTCATTTATGGCCATAACGTCCAAGGGGGATTCCTCCTCGCCGTTGCCTTTTATACTTTTATTGGCCCTTTCGAATCTCGATCATATATTTCAGCTCTACCAGCCATGCTTCATTCCACATTCGATCCCATTCAATTTGACAGCCACCGGAAAGTTTCGATCGTATGCTTTATTAATAAATGACTTATTGATTTTCTTCGCTTTTTGACATGAGTGATGTGTTAATGCGCAGCATAAATTGGAAGAAATATATACGGGATGAAATGGATTTAACGATTGCTAAATGTAAAATAGGGTTCTACAGTGTGTAGTAAATATTAGGAATAGGAATACATTAGAAATGTTATGCACGATGAAAGGGGAATTGTAGCGGAAATAAATTACTTTCGTTTCAAAAAAAAAGAAATTGAACCTCGCAAATAGAACTGAACAAACATGAAAAGCAGAAACTAATATTTCTTTAAAGTATCATACGTAAGGAAACTGAGGTATTCTAGAATTGTGATATTTGAAATGATAAAAATATTAAGTTGGAAGATTTAAAGGTTATAAAATCAAAGAATCACTGATGTAACAAAAAATTAATAACTTTAGAACATATTTTTTAATATAAAATCAATCAAAACGATGCAATTAAAAAATAAAGCAAAATCTTTGTTCGTCAAAAATTGATTTATCATCGAAATGCAAAACACACGGTTTAAAAATTAGGAATTGATTAGTCCACAACTGAAGAAACTTCCAAGCAATAAACTCACATTGAATTAATCATTTCAAATAGCATAACTTTTTTAGAGGAAGAATTATTAAAATATAATTGCTAATGTAGAAGCAGCTCTAATCTTAACGTTGCCAAAATGTGTGCAGTTCTCACTAAATGTACATGTTACATATATATGGAATATATTATATTTCCATATCTGCAACGTTTTAAAATATCAGACCAACCGATATTTAAAAACACAAGGAAACGTAGATCTGAATATTTAGAATGTTGTAAAATTACAATTAAGGTATATCTTGACCTAATTATTTTTCGACCCAAATACTTTTAATAGAGAATAAAAATGCACATAGATTGGTGTATAAAAAATATTTGGTAATAATTTAAAAAGCAAAGTAACCTTGAAATTTCCAAAACACCTTCGAAGCAAACAGACGCACTACACGATCACCAGTCCAAAATAGTCTAATGAAATATTTTTTATCTCCTATCATTCTTCCAGTATGTAACTGTTTAGAGAACTCGTTTAATAACAATAAATAGAATATTATTTTGTGCATAAATAGATTTCGATGCGTTAATTGGAAGAATTTGTTTATAAGTCGTTTTATGTTCATTTTAATACGCATCACTGAATTTGTCTTAATATTATCCGCAACATTGGTTATTAAAATTAAATTTAACTTCTATTTAAAAAAACTGAGTATATTCTTTAAATCTCGCAAAATGCAAGCGAGAAAGAAAAATCGAATAGTATACTACGTGGTTCCCTTTAAATCATGCAACATTCATCCGAACCAATTTTCCCTAAAATCATAATTCACGAAGTTATCTAATTATAATTACATTCCTTACTCTATGTATAATAACAACAAATGAATTTTTGAATTTTTGAATAATTCTCAATTTTAGTTTCTTTTAATACTATCAACAGAACAAAAATTATAAGATCAATCCGTGCCCAAAGTAAAAGTCTTGTCATTTTCGAACATTTACTAAATAATATCAACAACAACACAGGGAACAATGTAAATTTGCAGATACGTAGCATTATATCGTCCGAATCGTCCAGCATCGGTTGTGTTGAATGCAAGAAGCAAGAAATATCGCAAGCGGACGATGCAGTCGCGGCAACTCGTGAGACATGAAAATTGTTATTCTCGAGCCGGCACGGGAACTGGCGCGTATAAACTCAGAATCCGATGTTTCACGTGCCATATTCCGGCAAACCACCATCTCCGTATACGGCTCATGTCACGTACACACCAACGAATCACGTCCCGGACCCGGCTGATCCGTATCAGACAGGACGCGTGAGTTTCGAAGCCGAGCGATCGAATATTTTGCCCGAGGCGATCACGTTCTACCTACGATTTCGCATACGAATAACGCGACACTTTCTGAAAATCACCTGCACTAGAACCATTCCAATGAATAGAATCGATTTTATTCCAATTTTCCACATTGGTGAATGAGAATTATTTTTTTCTTTTTTTGGGACATAACCGTGAATCAAAAATTATTTAAGCAAATGATATAGTAATTACATATTATACTTCTTTAGTAATCTGTATATTTTGTTACATATTTTAGAGAATATTTCTTAAGAAGATTTTGTATTTAACTTTTATTATTCTTATTTCTTTTCTTTTCGTCTCTGATTACGAAATTGAGATATTGCTCATAAATTAAGTTTTTAATACGTAAGAATGAAACTTTTATTTCAGGTGGTTAATTGTATATAAATTTGCATTTTTATTGTATCTAGGTACGAGTTAATTTTTTACAGATATATTATCGTGATATTTTATGTTAATAATTGTGATTGTTACTTCAATGACTATGGAAATTTTTAACCATTTTATCATTGTATACAACTAAATGTAAATTCGTTCAATATACTTTCAGATTAATTAATATTACAGTTTAACATTACATTGTTAAAAACACCACAAAATAATCCTATTCTTTAATGAACCGGAACTTAAAACATATTATGTAATTAAATGATTAAATACTAAAAAGATTATAAAATTAGGAAAAAGAGTACCAAGAATTTAGACGAATAAGCATTCAGAAGACCTAAAAGCAAAAATCTGTAACACATTTCGTAATAATAAAATTAACCCCATATTAGAAATCCTCGTAATTTAGAAAATTAGATGTCTAAAACATGACAATCTAACCAACCTAAACATAATAATGTATTACTGTATATGTACGAATTAGCTATAAACAATTCAATTAACACGTTAAACGCTACGCCTATTTTGGACAATCTTCCATTAGGCTGTGTGCTACGATACGAATTCAAAAATATCTGATCGAAAAATACCGAATAATTTAAGAAGAAAATTGTTAAAGCCTGCAAAGGAAAGTCGTATTTTTGTTTAATATATATAGTAAAATTTTAGTATTATTTTTTAAAATCAATACTGTTGATCCTCAGAAACCAATGACGTCAAAACGAAAAGATGAACGTCGGTCAGCAAGGATCGACGAAGCGCTTAACGCGTTAAAACAGAGTAGATATTTAAGAAAATGTAGTTTTGAAACAATAAAATCTTTCCTGGAATAAAAAATTTCAATATCGTAGTAGCACAAAATTAAGAAACTGTCCAACGTGGAACATAAGAAACCACCTAACCGAGAAACGAGGTGCCCGTCCAGCACCTCGGAACATAGACGGTCATCCAATTAGGAAATTACCGCGGCAGCGAAGCGGGACATTTGAATAGTAGTTGAGGGCAAGTAGCGCGAGGCCGAGAATTTCCATCCAGAAAGCGGTGGTAGCGAGCGGTCACGGTGACCGACAGCCGGCTCACTGAAAAATATGGAGCGAGAGCGGAATTCCACATACGTTCCACTCGGCCCGATTAGGTCACAACCCGAATAGCGCGCGCGTCGCTCGACGCTTCATTTCATATGCCAGTAAGAAGGCGCTCGCTTTCGATATAATATATTTTCCCCTTTTGGCCGCCACCGTGAAAAATCCGCAGCGAACACCCGAGCCAATAACGATATACATTTGCTTATCGACAAATTTTTCGAGGAAACGGTCGAAGGGGCCGGGCTCCGGCATTTCCGTGGGAAGATATAAACTGACACTTCCCGCTTGGAAATACGAATACTTTAAGAACACGATTTTGGTGGAACCCTCGTAAAACACGCAACTTTGATGAAATTAATAGGATATTTTTTTTGTACGAATTTTGTAAAATTGTTAAGAACCTCTGAAAGGCTTTTTTATTCTTATTTTTTTTTTAATTTGAACTTTTGTATTACTTTTTGGTACGCATCACATGACAAGATTTTATTGAGCAAAGATTCGTTTAATTTATTTTTGTGTGAATTTTTTCGTTTTTTTGATATAATCACGGTACGAAATTTCGTGTCACGCGAAGGTTACACGTATAAACTTCTTCGCGGTTGACAGAGCGAATATTAGGAGCGTGGTGTCTCACGTGGCGGGCAGAGGAAGCACGGGCAGTCGAACGGATATGCGGGCTTCGCCCGGAGAGTATTACTGATTCAAGGTGAGTAGGGATCCTACGGAGTAACTCGAGACATCAGCGGGGTAATATTTCCATATTCCGATATCGAATAAATGGACCGTTGGCGGGCGCGCGACGCAAGCATAAATCCTCTACCGACCCGTCATGCATCACCGGCCAGCCGGGAAAGATTCGAAGTCAGGCGGGGGTGGCAGGTGCTTTCTTCCTTGCATTCGTTAGCTACGTCGTAGAATTGTTCCGTCAAGATGTAATAAGGTTGCTTATTTTCATTACCTGTTACTTTGTTGGGAACATTTATTTATTTCTATTAGGTCATCCTATAAATAATGTCGTTGCTTGACGCTAATTTTCACTGTAAGATATTAATATTTGTATTAATTTTTAGTCACGGCTGTATTGATCATTGTTTTCTATGATTTTTTCTTATCTATCAAGTAGTTTCTGAAATCCTTCTTTAAAAAATTTTGAATGCTTTTACCTAAAAATCTTCTTCTTATTTTAAGTGGCCATCATTGTAGAATTTTTGTTGTCGATTAAAAAATGTTATAATAAATAGAATAAGTAGTAATTGGTTGTGGCGAACGTGATATGAGTTTCCAATTTTAATTTTTAGTTTCTTTTAAACGTTGTATCACTCACGGCAAAGACGACGTTGTAAAAAATGAAAAACATCCAACATTTTTTTGAAAAATAAAGAATCAAATTACTTAAGAGATGAGAAAAGATCATGGAAAGTAACGGTCGATATATCGATGATTAAAAATAAATGTATGTCTTAATATTTCGTAATGAAAAGTAGTGTCGAGGAACGACATTACTTATAGGATAACCTAATACTTTTTTCAGAGAATTATGAAGTAATGAGTCATTTATATATTATTATTGGGAAATGAGGAAATTAATTGAGTGTTGATTTAATATAGGAAAAATGTAAATTGGAAATTAATATACTCGATTTAGGGAAAGTCACAATGTATTAGGTGTCGGAAAAAGTTCGTGCGGATTTTTGCTACAAAATTTACAGAGTCCGAATTTTCCTGAAATGTAACTTTATTTAATAAAGTAAGCTTTATTAATTTCTGTAGATCTTCTCCAATGTTTTTTAAACTTATACATTTCATTAGTTTAAGAAGCTTGAGTTTTGATTGCAAAAAATAAATTAATCGCTGTTTTGATCTCATTATCGTCTTAAATTTTTACAAGCTTAGAATAAACTCAAACCAGTTTGTTATGCTCTTATGTTTTTAATAACAAAAAGATCTGTACAGATACTACAAATGCGTTCCGCTATATTTCTTGCCGCGTTTCCAAAGTTTTAAGTTCATAAAATACGAAAGCAGAATTTTTAACATTTAACTTTGGATAGATAATGGAACATTGAAACAAATGTTTAATGGAAAATGTTTAAACTAATAATTACTGTAGATGGATCGCGGTGTCACTACAGTAATACAGTAATCAAATTTTTAAGAATTTTCAAATCAAAGTAAAAAACTGTAATGAATCGTAATTTTTTCTCCGATAAACAGACAAAATTCGGACTATAGAGGGTTAACTAATAATTACTATAAATGGATCGTGGTGTCACTACAGTAATACAGTAATCAAATTTAATAATGCAGCAATAACTAAACAGAATTAATTTTTTTAAATATAAATACATCAGTTTGTAACTTTTAAATAACATGGTCCCACAGAGGGTTAAATAAAAAATCTTTAGTCAACATAGATCGAAAGATTACAAATTTCTGCGATATAAATATTGTTTTATATTAGCAAGTAAAAAGATTATCGATATGGAACATACAAGATGGAGTTCTACCTCATTCTGTGCGCAATATTCGAGAACACTTAACCCTCTATGGCACCGTGTGACTTTAAAGTAACAAACCGATGTACCTATATTTCAAAAAATTGATTTCATTCAGTCATCACTGTACCATTAAATTTGATTATTGTATTACTGCACCGATACCACGATCGATCTGTACCAATTATCGTTTTAAAAATTTTCAAACCAAAGTGAAAAACTGTAATCAATCATAATTTTTTCTCTGATAAGCAAATAAAATTCGAGCTATACAGGCTTAAACACGGTGTTCGGTCAAAGATGGATTAGAGCGATGAATTAGTTCCATGGGCCCTTCGATCCCCCAATTTAAATCTTTTAGACTTCTTCTTATGAAGATATTTAAAAAGCACACTGTATTCTTCGCCAATAAATCACTTAGAAGAATCACGTAAGCGGATCCACTGTGTTTGCCAAATAATTCAACAGAAAAGTGAAATTTCCAAGAGAGTTCACGACTCTGTAAAAAGATGCCAAGCATACATGGAAATGGAAGGACATATGGAACACCTGCAAATATAAAAAAGCCGGTAGTAAGTCAATCATGATGCTAGCATATAAAAATGTTTATATCTCAGAAACGGTTGACCTGTCGACCTATATTTACTATGGTCTTTTTACTCACAATCATGTAACATTAACACTAGAACTACCGAACAAGTCAAAATGACTTGTTCATAATTTCTTATAGAAATTTTAGAAATTTACGATAATCAATTTTTGAGGATTTTCCGCAATTTTTTGTAAAAAATATGCACAAAGAATTGTTACCCTGATTATAGGTGTTTTTCGAAATATCTATCAGTTTTATTTCTTTGCTACAAATAACTCTACTTTAATCGTCGGTAGTTCTAGTGTTAAACGCTAACATTAAACGCGATAAAACGAATTCGATTTTATTATAAAAAAAAGACACTTTATTCGACTGTTATCCGAGGTCTTTCACTGCGGAAAGCCAGTTTTATTGTTAGACTGTGCGATTTTCCCTAGATGTGTCTTCGGAGCGATAGTCTTCGTTTTTTAAGGAACAGTTTAAAGGCCTGTGGTAATTTACGACGGGTAGGTACATCACCAGCGTTCTCGGACCCGTCGCGAAGCCCAACGCGAAACAGGCGAGGACGCTAATCCTTCGTTGTAACCGGCGCGTCAATAGTTTCTTACAATCAGCACAGTGCGTTCTATGTACAATATTGATTCGAAATAAACCACTCGCTTGTAACCGGCTGGTTGCTTATTACGGACCAGAGATATCGTTTAGCTTGATTTTGTTCCCGAACGGAAAAAGAGAACATGGAAAATAAGCGAGAGGCCTAAGATAGTAGCAAACTATAAAATGGTCGATCGAGCAGCGAAATTATCCTTTCGAAAAGGATGTAACACGCCGGAATCGCTAATACTAGAATGAGAGAGTATTATATGTATCTTTTTTTTATTAAACGATGTCATTGTTCATTTGACCGTAAAGATTTATGGCTTCTCGGTTTCATCGACCTCACTCTGCGGACGACTTGAAAAAAAGATGGGATCGACACTGTATCATATAAATATTGAATGGTTTTTCGTCGAACACCCTGTATATATGAATAACATGAAATTATAATCGCGACTCATTTTGTCTACCGAATATTATGAGATATTAATAGAGACTAAAATTTGGTGCTAGATTTTGATAAGCAAAGCGAAATAAGAAGCTGTGAAGAATTTTTGAAGTTTCGTGCAACTTTAATCAAACTTATTTAACTATTACTGATAGAGGACGAAAACGAAAAATGAATACCATTAATTATATTTATATATTTATGTATTTATATTTTCAAAGACTATTTGATTGATATACTTAATAAAATACAATAGACTATTGTATAACGCGAGTACTAGATATTGCGACTACTGTTTTCGTATAACACAATTCCTCGTACAACACGCTATACAGACACGCATAACAAAATACCGAAATTCTCTGCATTTAAAAATTAAATTCAAATAATAAACTTGTAAAATTATTTTTTTGTAGAATTTATACAAAATAAAACAGTTCTGTT
>SMSQ01023373.1:1144-13310 GCA_019453375.1 Ctenoplectra terminalis
AAAAAAAAAACTGTCGTGTAGCGAAAGTAAAGTAAGAGAATGCACAAAATATTGATTGTTTTAAATTAATCAATATTTCTCAATCTAATTAACACCTCGTGAATCTAATCCTTAAAAAAAAAAAGAAAGGAATAACGTCAAAATAAAAATAATATTAATCCATCTTAAATTCGTTTCTGAGATAGCAAAATATTTTTTTTGGCTGGTGATCTAAGACTTTTGCACAGTACTGTAAATGCATAAAAGGATTTTGAATTATGAAAATCTTGTATGTTTTATTGAGTTTACTACATTTGATATCGATTTGAAGAAAATATATGATACGAACTAATTTTTCACACCTTCAAATAATGCAAATGGTCACATCGTATTTACTTGAAGGATGCTATAAAACCCTGCTAAATATTGCATCAGGGGTACAACCAACGAAAGAATCGATTTATCGCGCTTTATGTGGGACCACGTGAAGAGTAAAGTGTACACCACTATTCCTCAAAATGCAGTAACAACAATTTAAATAACAGTCTTGATCTTCACGTATAATGTCGTATATCTTTATTTGTTATTCAAAAATGCTCTCGTGAACCGATAACGAATATGTTTGCCAAAAAACAATATGTCTGTGAAACATAAAGTTAATCGGATAAACGGTGAGACAGTTATCATGTCTACCGTTTTCAAAAATGTTTCGAGAAAAAAAGCGTTTAAAAGTCTCGGTTTTATCGTCCGCGCGGCATGACGCGCTTGAACGGCTGTAAATTCATCAATAATTCAAGTTTCGAATTCGGTTTGAGATGATATATTATTCAAAGTATCTAAAAAAAATCGATTTTTTGAAATCAAGAAACGTATATCATCCTTTACAGTACGTTTTAACACAAAAAAAAAAGTTTCTAAAGCTCTTATTGGAAGTCACTATTACATTCATATAACCTGTATGGACTTAATAATAATTACAACTTATATGAAATATTAGAAAAATATTAACCCTTTGCCCTATAATCACGAGTCACACTCGTGGCGCCAATTCTAGATAAAATACAATAAAAAGACACAATATTTATGATAAAGTTCAATTTTAGCTTTAAGTGTAATTTAAATTTCCAACATTGAAAATTAGCAAATACGAAATACGTGTAATATTTCAATACTTTGCGTTTGACAGAGCATCAAAGACGTGAATAACTATTGCTAATATGTATGAAGATTGAAGAAATGGTAAACCAAGGGGTTAAAAATATTAGAAATATGTTGGTGCATATGAAATGTTATTTTCTCAACCACACGCAGTTTCTTCAAAACATTAAATATATAACTGAAATAATTATAGAAAAAATCCAGCAATTAATTAATTTCATTACTCTAATTTTACAAAAATTATTAATTCCAGAAATAAAAAAATTCTTTTAAAATTCCTTCGTTCCGAAGCAATAATTTATAAAATTCAAACTACGTACAAAGAAACGTTTCATATGCACCGACCTACTATTTTCTTAGTGTTACGTAAAATGTGAAATAAAATTTCAACGTTTCCAATTACGATTCAACATAAGTAAAATTACAAGCACAAAGAATAATCTAAAACTAAAATGATATGCAAATACAATTTCTTGGCTTTGACGAAGCATGAAAATAATTTCGACTCATTCTCGCGTTAATGCAAAAGAAACTCCTTGTTATTAATTCTTTGCGCAGCAATTTTACTCCTTGTTCCTTTTTAAACCGAATCATCCAATTTGAAAATTTACGCTGCGCATCTTACGTTTCAAGAACTTTCAACCTAACTCTTCTCGAGAGCTTATTTTAATTTTGCTTTCCCAAGACAGAACTCAGTTTCTACGTCTTCTTTCCGAGTTAGCTTTCCTCCTATCGACTTAAACTCTCTATCCTCGTGTTCCGGTGGAAGCACGAAAAAAATTATTGCTCCAATTCGGAAACCGTATCGCGGTAAAGTAATTCTGCTAATTTAAACGGAATATAATTTCATTAATTTCTTTAATTATTTCTTGAGCTTCTCGCTAAGAATTTACTCTTTATTTTTTGTAAAACATTTTTGTAAAACATAAAATCTTCAGTTAGAATCTCATAAATTGTATTAACACGAATTAACATGTCCAAATGACCAAAATGACCACTTGATAATTCTTTACAGGAATTTTATAAATTTACTGTGTTGCATATTTAGGGATTTTTCGTATTTTTTGATTCAAAATATAAATAAAGGTCTATGTACCTTGGGTTATGTATTTTTTCATATACCTTCTTTAGTGTAAATAAGTATACTTTAATTGTTAATAATTTTAATGTTAAACTTGGTACTGATTCAATCATTTACAAATATTTAATATCAAGGTGTTTGAATGGTCAAAACGATGATGAAATGATGAAATATATAAAACTATGAAAGGATGTTTATATTTTTGTTACTATAATATCCAGTTTGTTTTTTATTAAACGAGTTATTAGAATATTCATATTTTTATTATTTCAGAGTGCCTTTAGTCTACTATAACTCGGTTTCAACTTCAATTTTTTTCCCCATCGTTTCACAGTGGGCAGGACACTGATTCTACCTGATAAAAATTCAAAATTTTTACCATTTCCTATAACACTGTTGAACAAGATACATATTTAGAAGTATTGTTACAATGCAGATCTAAATTAGATGAAGAAGAGATCAAAATGTGAACAGAAATACAATGTTTCTTTGAAAAAGGTGACTCTATTAAGTAATTTCTCTTTAACTTCTGAAAATTACCGAGCTTTTTAACATACTTTATTAATTAAAATATTATATTTCTATACAACTGTCAATCCTAAATTGTATTTAAATAATCTATATACAGGTATTTTATGCGCATTTTAGTTGTTATATTACCTAGATATAATAGCTTTTGTTTATTGATAGCTTATAGCTGTATGTATTATTTTTGTTAAAAATTCATAAATATTGTTAGCAAAAAAAGTAACCTCCTTATAACACGGTATTTCTATAGCAATTCGAGAATTGAGGAAATTATCGTACAACATGGCACGTGATGAAAATTTTTAAGTAAACTAAAAAATAGCGTTATAAAACACCAAACTAGTTTAAAAGCAGAGGTGGGCTCCAAAACTTAACAAAACTATGATTTTCTTTTTACAACTCAGAGAAATATGTTTATTAAAACCATCAATAATTGACAAATTTATTAGATATTAATATTATATAATATATGATGAAAAGAGAAAAACACTGAAGCTTTTAAAATATGTTAAATACTCCACGAACAAAGTGAATTAAAAATCCTAATATTCTAAAATTTTCTACGCAAATTTGATACAACACTAAATAGTATTTAACAATACTTAATTAGCATTTAAAAATTTCCTTGCGTAGCGTATTCTACGGGAAATTTTCCAGTTCTCGAATCATGTTAAAGCGAAACCGCGTTATAGGAATACCATATTATCACGTTGACCGCCGCGTCACCCGTATTCGAGGGAAGCTTATTTGAATGCTTACGAGATAAATTAATAGGTATTTCGAAAGATATTTCACAGAATATGAGACTATTGAATTGCTATAAAAGTTCATTAAAAAAATTTGAATTGTTATAAAAGTTTATTAAAAAAATTATTTACAATGGAATGCTTTAAAACAGTCCATACAAAGTTAGGGTTGATCAGGACAATCTGGACAAAAAAATTTTAACTATTTTAACTGACAAAATATTTGAAAAGGAAAAAATAATTTTCAAATCTCACAAGCTTTCTTAGATACTTCGTTCTTGAAGAAAGATTTTCAACTAAATGCATGTCCCGAAAACGTTTCGTTGTAAGCGTACTTATTATTACGCTACAATTAGAAACAAACGATAAGCGCGCGTGGCCTGACGATTTTCTTATAAAATTGCATGGCAGTCAACGTGTTATACCGGGGTTCCTTGTAATTCATAATTTCTCGTAGAAATTCCTTAAGTTTTTAGTACTGCATTTTTCAGGATTTTCCATAATTTTTTAAAATATGCTATAATTTTATTTCTCTTGCACCACATATTTTATCAAATTCCTTCTATTGTGATTTTTTCAATACAAATAAGTATACTTTAATTATCTATAGTTTCAGTGCTCAAGAATAACAGCCAACTCTCTGTCAAACCCAATATATAATTTTATAAACAGAAATTAAAACAGCAAAAAGTAAAAAACGAAGCAATGGATGGCTCAAAGTCAATGTTTGCAATTATACAACAAGGCACATCAAAGTGAAATAAACTGAACACTCATTGTTACAAGGAGCCGAGTAGTTTAGCGACAGAAACCGGACGTTGAGCGAGGAAAAAAAGAGAAGAAGATTAAATTCAATTACGCAAATCTCAAGCAGCCTGGAATGAATAGTCTGCGGGAATCGACACTGATAAATTCGGTTCCATCGTGGAAATCCTGCGACAGTTGATAAGCCAAAGTATTGAGTGAAAAGACTTTCGTGAAAGAAAGAAAAGAAGAAAAAAAAAAGAAGGGAAAAGGGAGAATCGGGTAAGCTGGCGAGAAGTTAGACTTAAGTGAGAATTGGCACGAAAGGGTTACGTGAAGAAATTATGGATCGCTGACCGTCGCTCGTTAGATTCACGTGATTCAGCATTGACTGAACGAACGATCTCGCTCTACCGTAGAATTCTACCTTTATATTCGATTTGAAGTCTCAGCGTCTCAGCGAAGCCGCTCTGAAACGATCCTCATTTAAATAATTCAAGCAATTGCCTGTTCCCGCAGTCTTTATCGCCGTCAAACCGTGATTAAATCCTTTACGGTGTGAGCAATGATAACGTAGAATTCGTCCATGAAGCTTCCAACGAACGAGCTTGCTAGGAAAAAGTAGGATTATAGGAGATAAATACCTCTCTGTTGGAGGTGTGCGGTAAAATGAATGATGCTGACAAGCTGTGCTCGATTAAATGCAGCGGAAATGTTATAATTGAGAGAAAAGAATTAGAATTCATAGAGAGAAGAACGAGAGGAACAAGGTTCCCTGGTAGTGCTGTGTTTGGTTAGTGAAACTTTTATCGAAGAATGAAAATGGCGATGTGAATAAAATAGCTGTAACAATCTAAATCAGAGAATGTTTAACCCTTTGCGCTCCGCTGGCGCCGCTACGGCGAGATGCATAATTATCTTCAGAGACTATATTTTTAATTAAATTCTATATTTTCATCAATTCGAACACTTGTTTTATTTTAGANTTCTTCAGAGACTATATTTTTAATTAAATTATATATTTTCATCAATTCGAACACTTGTTTTATTTTAGAATAAAATAAAATTAATCAAACAGATAAGAAATCGTAAACATTTATAATTTTCTGTTTTTCTTTCTTGTTGCGACGTGCAACTCGCGGCAAGGGGACATTCGTGGGCCTTCATGCGACCCTCAACGGTTTCGGAATTTCCCAGTACACCATACCCGCTATGTATTGAAAATTCGGAAATCGTTCAAAAAGGTAGGCAATTTGCGAAGCCATCAATCACCATAGAATTAACACGAAAGAACACTACAAAGACAGATCACATCCAACATTAGAACACAAACATCATAACACGTAAGAACACGAAACATCAGTAAAACAGAACACAAACATCATAACACGGAAGAACACGAAAATCCATCAGTAAAACAGAACACAAACATCATAACACGGAAGAACACGAAACATCAGTAAAACAGAACACAAACATCATAACACGGAAGAACACGAAACCT
Source organism: Ctenoplectra terminalis (assembly GCA_019453375.1). Lineage (NCBI taxonomy): Eukaryota > Metazoa > Arthropoda > Insecta > Hymenoptera > Apidae > Ctenoplectra > Ctenoplectra terminalis. The sequence goes on from SMSQ01023373.1 coordinate 6,885, forward strand.
CATTAACAAAGTCAGAACACGAAACAACATTAAGAACATCGAACGCGACAATCATCAGANTGTATTGAAAATTCGGAAATCGTTCAAAAAGGTAGGCAATTTGTGAAGCCATCAATCACCATAGAATTAACACGAAAGAACACTACAAAGACAGATCACATCCAACATTAGAACACAAACATCATAACACGGAAGAACACGAAACATCAGTAAAACAGAACACAAACATCATAACACGGAAGAACACGAAAATCCATCAGTAAAACAGAACACAAACATCATAACACGGAAGAACACGAAACATCAGTAAAACAGAACACAAACATCATAACACGGAAGAACACGAAACCTCATTAACAAAGTCAGAACACGAAACAACATTAAGAACATCGAACGCGACAATCATCAGAACACAGAAGAAGACGAAAAACACGATCGACATCAACGTCAATCAACCAGGAGAGTTCGATACCACACGAAGTTCTCCGCACTATTCATCTCAACGAGGCCCAAGATCGTTAATTCAATTTTGGGTCGGAGCGTCGACGGCACGCTCAACACTTTCTAAAAGAACACTTTAAGTTTTCACAATAGTCCTTTGAAGCTTAATAAAGTTTACGAGTGCAAAGAATTAATCCTTGTGCACTATCTGGGTCAATTTGACTCGAAATTGAGCTTTCATATTATAGAGTTTTATTTGATGTAAAATATAAAAAGTTTAATTAATTAATACGATTGAGGTTTATGTGAGTTACAACGATCTGGATAAATACATATATAATCAATCACCCAACTCTCTCGACACAGCGACACTCTCGACTCTCTCTACTTTTCAACACCTTCGACACTCTTTACCACGCTGCCTTTTCCACTCAAGAAAACCCTCGCTAGTCCCTTTTTCTCCCTCCCTCGCACTTCTATAATCATCAGGAACGCACGGACCCATTATCCGTCATTGCTTTCACTTTCATTACCTTCTATAAACTAAGGTTTCTTAAAAACTACGACACTACAATATTAAATAACTATTTAACGAAGTATCCGATTAATACGAAGTTTCGATACTTTTATCAGCACTATTTGAAGAACGCATCGACCAAGAAAAAATGTATTAGGTACTATTTTGTGCGAGATATATACTACCGTCCATAAGTATCTGACCACCTTCAATTTATTCAAAATATACAAAATATATTTGAAATAAGGCATCTCAATGTAATTTTTACCACAGTATATGTATCTTACACTCGTGTAAAGATCATGCTTCTATTTCAACATATAAATTTATATTCATTCTACTTAGGGGTATTCACATTATAACTGTACGATATTCTGAATCGCTCTGCAAAGTAACTGCTTGTTCGTTGCGATGAATATCGTTGCCCTCCCACTAAATTAATACTGGGAGGGCTAATTCTTCTTGATGGCGTTGGAGATTGGTGGATAAAGAGTTCACTCAAATAATATGTATATTATTTAATTTAAATGATAAGTTGAGTTCGAGTTGCACGAGTCTTCGGTGTTTCGGTATATGTACTGATGTTCTTGAGGTGTTTCGTGTTTCTTAGTGTTCTCCTGATGTGTTTGGTGTTTGTTATAATATTAGGTTGGAAACTATGAAACGGGCGTTTTTTGTTTAGTCTGTGTTGAGCTGCGACTGAGAGAGATACATTATAACGTGCGCTCGATATTTTTATTTATAAAGCTTAAAGGTATTCTTCTTACTCATTTTGTTAAATTTTTTCGCGTTTGTATCCCATTTTTATTTTATTTTTATCTTAAACCAGATGGAAACAAAACGCGATTTACATCTACTTGTACGAGTTTAAATTAAATCATACCGCAGCTCAAGCTTCAAGAAATATTAATCAGGCATTCGGAGATGGATCCACCGAAGAAAAAAATGCTCGATATTGGTTCGAAAAATTTCGTTCTGGCAATTTGAGTATCGTGAATGAGCCTCGAGGAAGACCACCGGCCCATATTGATAACGAGGAATTAAGGACGGCTGTGGAATCCGATCCACGCACAACTAGTCCAACACTTGGGTCTAAACTAGGAACTAGTCGTACAGCTGTGTTAAAACTTTTGCGTGTAATAAATAAAATCAAAAAATTGGACTCATATGTGCCGCACGAATTGACGCAACGCCCGTTTCATAGTTTCCAACCTAATACTTATACTGTTGATTTTTTAATGTGATGTTATGTTGATATTTATATCCTAAAATATCTTGTCCCAACTGCTGATCGGTGAAAGTTGGAAGGGAAAGGGTAAGAAGAAATTGGAAATGAAGATTGCTAATTGGTTAGAGGAAAAAGGTGATGGAGGGAGAAAGTGAGGGTGGAAGGAATTTGATATAGCGGTACATAGAGGAAAAACCCGGAAAGGAAAGAAAGGTGTGAAAGTGATGAGCTCAGGAGTTTGGTACGGTATTTTATGATGAGTCTGAGTTACTGGGTTTATGACGGTTTACTGTTCGGCGACGAGGCCGAACAATAACTTTGATATAAACTTTTTGATTTTATTCCACCAAGTGGTCAAATATTTATGGACGGTAGTGTATATTTTTGTGAGGGAAGAAATAAAGCGTTCGTGAGTGTGTAGACGGGAGGAGGGGAGTGTGAAGAAGAAATCGGCGACGACGGACGATCGAGGAGATCGCGAGGCGGAAGTCAGTCAGGGATGCGATAGCTAAGCGTAAACATAAAAAAGCGAAGTCACGTTTTGCAAATTCAATCTTGTAGGAATAGTAGTATATATTTAAAATGCTTTTTACTGTGGTTGACCTAAACTCTATCTATATCTCTATATTTCTGACTATATTTCTATTTATATCTGACTAAAACTATGTTTCCTCGGCTTTTTTATATTATTTTCCGACTAAAACACACACATTTTCCACCTACAATTCCTATATTATACAATTCGTTAAATATTACTTTTCCGGCAAAATACGCATTCCAGGTCATTTCGGCGACCCATCCTACATCCAATCCTACATTTGTTACTCTGGTACTGTTCGTCAATTGACCCAAACAAGGAGTTTGCTTGCTTTAACATACTGTGTTAAAGACAGTGTTAAAGAAACAAACTTTCCACTACATTTTACTTAAAGAAATTGAAACTATGCAAGAAGAAAAGGATTTATTGGAACGGGAACTAACTTTGTCTCGTCGCGAGAATGGATTGTTGCGTGTGTCTCCTCGTTCAGATTTCAGTTCGCAAAGCAGAAGATCAGAGATATATGTAAAAGCTGTCGTTGAATTGTTGTGCGAGTATAACGGGATCGATGAAAAGTGGCGAAAACAACTGATGTTCCTGATTAATACCTACGAGCTGGACGATAATTTGGCTAAAATTTGAATCAGCATCAAATTGCTTTCATTCACAAATCGAGCATCTGGAAATGCCAATTGCCACATTATTAGCAAATATGGAAAATACATTCGATCATAAGATGAAAATTGACTTGATAGGAGACCGATTTTTTTTCAGAATTTTTCATAATCTAAGATAGGAGAAATTGAGCAAACACATAATGTTTTATTTTTACCCTATACTACCCCCTCCCCCAAGTGAAGATACAAAGCTGAAACCTGACACAAATTGTTTTTCTTGATAAACTATCGAATGATCCATCGCAAGTCGAAATCAATTTAGAGACACATTTGACCCCCTTAATCGGCTATGCCCTTTAACCCTTTGCGATCCGAGCTACATTCCACACTTTAGCCTAACTAGTTCATCTTTAATAGTCTACTTTTAAAAATTGTCAATAATTTGGTTAAATTTTCATATTTTCATAACTAATAAGGTATCTGGATAGAAAGTTTTTCATTAAATTAAATTTTAATATAAAAGAATATGTTTCATATCCCAGAAATAAAAATAATGGAACAAAATAAAAATGTCGAGCCAGACTCGACATAAGACCGCAAAGGGTTAAGAAAAACACACGGCAAGGTAATGAACACGGTTTAGAGATTATTATTACGATAAAAAAGGAAGAAATTTTGGACTACAGGTAGCCTTCTTACAACACACCATCCTATAACAGTGTTTCGCTCTAGCACCATAACAAACTTGCGAAAATCTTTATACAATACTGTACTTCTACAGCACTGGATAACATGATTTTTGTTTAATATATTTAAAAACTAAATTATTTTAAAATAATGCGAGCTTGTAAGAACCAGTAATCAAACAAAAATTACAGATTTTTTAAAAGAGGATAGAAAGTGTAAAAAATTTAAATAAAGAAGGTTCAGAAAGTGATGGTAATATTCTTGTTTGATTGTACTGAGTTGTGATGAGGAAGAAATTTATTAAATTAAGATTACATTAAATGAAAATAATATTTTTTGTTTCTTTTTTCCGTTTTGTGTTAGACATACATTTATATTCTTAATAAAAGTTAAATTCCTTATATGGAATTAAAAAAAAAATGTTTGCTTTTCATAAGTTTTCGGAACGTAACCCCCTTTTTTGCACTGCCTCTGGGTGTGATATAACACGGTTTCATACAATGCGAAATTTTCTAGGAACCTATCCACCGTGTTATAGCAAGGTTACCTGTATTTAATCGATGGTATTCCTGATTCCAATTTAAGAAATCAATCAAGGATCCAAAATTTTGTAACAATAGCATCGTTGTTGGATGAGTTCAAAAAAATCAGTTTACGCGCAGATACGAAGTCTACTACGAGACGCTGTTTACAAGACAATGCAGCGTCAAAGACTACAAAGCGGGGAGAAGACGGCGTAGTGGAACGTTCTTTGCCAAGATGCTACAGTTGCAACAAAGTTAGACACGTGTCTAAGGATTGCCGGTTCCCGAGAAGAGAAAAGGGATCCTGTTATAAATGCGATGAACACGGGCACTCGATCAAAGAATGCCCAGCAAGAGATAAGCCTCGAGTCAGCTACGTTCAGGTCTTAGCCGAAGAAGACGAATTCCGTAAGGGGGTCTTGTTCAAGTTTTCCGACGATCAGCAGCTATCCGAACGTAACCCATTGCGTTCGGGTCACGAGATATCTCGTATACAGGGTGATTCTACGTATTAGGACACTTAATTGCTGTTTTTTAAGTAAAAATAGAAAAAAAATGATAGAGGAAATAATAATTTGGTATAATGCACTGATGCACCTTTGCGAATTAGGTTTGGGTTGCATCAGTGCATCCACATAAAAAATAAAACCATAGGAAGTGTTGCGACGTGCAACTCGCGGCAAGGGGACATTCGTGGGCCTTCATGCGACCCTCAACGGTTTCGGAATTTCCCAGTACACCATACCGCTACGTATTCGAAATTCGGATATCGTTTAAGACAGCAGGCAATTTGCGAAGCCATCAATCGCCATAGAATTAATCGCGAAAGAATAGTTTTCTCGTAGCCCATCGGTACATCTGGGTGCCAGAGACGTACCGTTAGATCTTTCGAGCCCATAACTTCAAAACCTGTTTATTCAAGATTGAAGCGCTTCGCAAGTTTATTACCTGCCGTGTCTAGGGTCTGAGACACCCGGATATTCGTGCACATGGCACTCGTAGGTAGCTTCACTACCTGCGAGTGTCCGACAGCCAGGGGGTGGTCACCTTCTTCCACGCATTTTTTCTACCAATTACCACTACGACCACCTCCTTCGCTTTTTCGCAAAATGATGTTGGCAAATCCGCATGTCTCAACCCCCGAAAACGCTCCTTTCCCGAAGCGTTGTAAGAGACGACGTCTCAATCGGGAAGACAGATCACATACAACGACAGATCACGAACCATTATTAAAAGGGAGAGATCACATCAAACATCCAACAAGAGAATACAAACATTATAACATGGAAGAACACGAAACAACATTAACAAAGTCAGAACGCGACAATCGTCAGAACACGAAACGACACTACAAATCGCAACAAACACTAAGAACGAAGAACACGAAAAACACGATCGATATCAACGTTTACCAATCAGGAGAGTTCGATACCACACGAAGTTCTCCGAATATTCACCTCAACGAGGTCCAAGATCGTTAATTCAATTTTGGGTCAGAGCGTCGACGGTACGCTCAACAGGAAGTTTGGAGGCATTATACCATATGATTTTTTCCTCTATCATGTTTTTATACTTTTACTTAAAAAAGAGCAATTAACTTTCCCAGTTTGCAGTATTACCCTGTGCCGTAAACCGAAGTTTGTGGCCGGGTTACGAGATATCTCGTTTTAGCACGTTGACCGCCACGCTGAAATCATATGATTTGTTCAGAACGCCACGGCTTAGGACACCACGGTGGTAGATAGAAGTATTTGATAAAAATTAATCTTTCATTTTTGATCTTCTAATAAAAATTTTTAATCATTGAACAGTGCACATTTTATTTCAAAGTATTCTGTAATCAGCGATGATGTTCAAAATTCATTAACACGTTC
>SMSQ01023375.1:0-15499 GCA_019453375.1 Ctenoplectra terminalis
GGGTATTAATTACGATTTTATAATAAAAAGTTAACTTTCTAAATTTTTCACTAGTAAATAAGTATTAATGACAATAATGATTTGACACCTTTGGATTATTTTTTATGGGACACGCTAGAAATCGAAGTGTATGGTGATTCACTGAATACTTTAGAAATTAGTACAAAAATCTCTAAAAAAATACACTACAAAATGTGTATGTATCGTTTGTCATACAATTATATGTTTGTATTAGTAGCACAGGGCAACCATTCGAACACTTTTTAAAATAATACCTCTATTGTAAATATATCTCAGTTAATATTTATTTTAGACCTGTTATGACTTAATACTTATTTACTTAGCTTTTTATGCTCTTTCAAATTTCATACAGAAATATGACATTTAAAAAAAAGTATTGTGACTTTCAAAATTTGGTATATGATGCACATTGTAAATTTTTATAATAAACAATTATTGTAGCATGTCTGTTTTGAAACCATACAACTATTATTTTACACAGTTTTTCATATATCAAATAATTTATGAATAATTTCAGGTCATCAAGTTAGGTTAATCACCCTAAATATTTAATCCTCTATAGCCCGAATTTGAAAAAATTACGATTGATTACAGTTTTTCACTTTTATTTGAAAATGTTTTAACTGATAATTACTGTAGATGGATCGTGGTGTCACTACAGTAATACAGTAATCAAATTTAATAGTGCAGTGATAACTAAACAAAATTAATGTTTTTAAATATAGATACATCGGTTTGTAACTTTTAAGTCACATGGTCCCATAGAGGGTTAAAAATGCTGACATATTTTACTTTTTTTATCTTACAAAGACAGTCTCAAAGTGACAATAATAAATTTTCTTGAAATTTTGTTACATTGTAGTTTTCAAAGAAAAGTTAGATATACAATGCTCATTATCGGTAGTCATCCAAATTGTTGAAAATTGGTTCTATAGCTAACGATCGCGTCTTCATACAGCTGAATACCATCATTTTATTCTTTTATCTCGATTCTTTGTTTTTCTCGCCTTCTACTTTATCTTATTAGGATCATTAATTTTATCTTTACTTTATTATATTATATTACCAATAAAATTTTACACAAATGAACAAGCAATAGAAATTGAACATAGACTAAACGTCTTGATAAGTATTTAAAAATGTCGAACGCGGAAGTACAAAAATTTTTACCCTTTTCGCTTTCCATTACATAATATACAGGGTGGAGCAATAACTATTAGCGTCTTAGATATCTTCCAAACTATAATTTTCACAGAAATAGTTGTTGACATAAAATTTCACAATACGAAGGGGGCCATCCGGTGGCGATACATAATAGTTTTTTTTCAGGTGGAAGTACTTCGGACATTTGAAGATTACCTCCATTTTTTTAAATGGATCGGTATGTTTTTGCTTCCGTATCACGATAGAGGATCTTAAAACGAGTTCAACGACCTATTACATAAGGCCATTGAAGGTCATAGAAAGTAGAGAAAGGCGATAATACTTACGGTTTTTGTATTAAATGAAACATAGGTTTATAGTAGGTGTTCGAAATGATGACCATCACTGTCAATGCACCATTGAATTCTTTTTACGATTGATTAACTTGCAAGTCTTACAGCATCAGAACTTATTGACGCACAGAATGCAATAATTCAATCAATCAATCGTAAAAAGAATTCAGTGGTGCATTGACAGTGATGGTCATAATTTCGAACGCCTACTATAGACCTATGTTTCATTTACTACCAAAACCGTAAGTATTATCGCCTTTCTCTACTTTCTATGACCTTCAATGGCCTTATGTAATAAGTCGATGAACTCGTTTTAAGATCCTCAATCGTGATACGGAAGCAAAAACATACCGATCCATTTAAAAAAATGGAGGTAACCTTCTAATGTCCGAAGTACCTCCACCTGCAAAAAAAACTATTGTCGCCACCGCATGGCGTCTTTCGTACTGTGAATTTTTATGTCAGCAAATATTTCTGTGAAACTTATAGTTTCGAAGATATCTGAGATACTAATAATTATTGCCCCACCCTGTACAATCCAACAAAAATGGAAACTCATGTTTGATAATTTTACTTTATAGTTTAGACTACAATGCAATTGCATTTCGTCATCTCTATAAAGTAAAAAAATTTTGTCTTTCAACCTTCGTGTACGGCTTCCTACCAATAAGAATTTCGACAAGCTCACTTTCATCTTTCGCTAACTCGAATTAAACGTGATGTTAATTTGCATAAAGGATAAATTATGTAATTCGAATTCCTTCGGTAGCAGCCCCGCTTCCATCAATCGACGACGTTTTTTTTCTTTTCTTCCGAAGACCTTCCGGTCGCTGTTTTTTCGTCGATTGTTCGAACCTGGTCGTTCAATTTCTNGTAGGTGTTCGAAATGATGACCATCACTGTCAATGCACCATTGAATTCTTTTTACGATTGATTAACTTGCAAGTCTTACAGCATCAGAACTTATTGACGCACAGAATGCAATAATTCAATCAATCAATCGTAAAAAGAATTCAGTGGTGCATTGACAGTGATGGTCATAATTTCGAACGCCTACTATAGACCTATGTTTCATTTACTACCAAAACCGTAAGTATTATCGCCTTTCTCTACTTTCTATGACCTTCAATGGCCTTATGTAATAAGTCGATGAACTCGTTTTAAGATCCTCAATCGTGATACGGAAGCAAAAACATACCGATCCATTTAAAAAAATGGAGGTAACCTTCTAATGTCCGAAGTACCTCCACCTGCAAAAAAAACTATTGTCGCCACCGCATGGCGTCTTTCGTACTGTGAATTTTTATGTCAGCAAATATTTCTGTGAAACTTATAGTTTCGAAGATATCTGAGATACTAATAATTATTGCCCCACCCTGTACAATCCAACAAAAATGGAAACTCATGTTTGATAATTTTACTTTATAGTTTAGACTACAATGCAATTGCATTTCGTCATCTCTATAAAGTAAAAAAATTTTGTCTTTCAACCTTCGTGTACGGCTTCCTACCAATAAGAATTTCGACAAGCTCACTTTCATCTTTCGCTAACTCGAATTAAACGTGATGTTAATTTGCATAAAGGATAAATTATGTAATTCGAATTCCTTCGGTAGCAGCCCCGCTTCCATCAATCGACGACGTTTTTTTTCTTTTCTTCCGAAGACCTTCCGGTCGCTGTTTTTTCGTCGATTGTTCGAACCTGGTCGTTCAATTTCTCGCGACTTTTCAGACTTTATTTGGATCCTAATTAAGAGTTCGTCCAGTAACTTCGACATTGTAATTTCGATAAGGGTCGAACTTCAAGGAGGGAGAAACTGAGCTCGACAAGGTAATGCCCATCAAGCTAAGAACTCTTTATCATGATAAATTATCTTTTATTTTTAAGAAATTTTTAAGAAATTTGTAGAAGTATATATTGGTTAAGCAGAAGGTTTATGTGGCACTTGTCTTTCACGAAAGAGAGATAAAATAATATATTTTGTACGAGATACGGCAAGTTGTATTAATTTGGAGTATTTAGAATTATTGTTAAATATTATGTGTACAAATTAATTCGAGGGCTTCAGTTTTAATCAATCACAACTCTGTTTCAAATTAAAATCTTTTCCCCGTCTTTCTTGTGTTTCAAAGTACCGACTCTAAACTAAATAAAACACTGTATGAATTACTTAAAATACAACATCTAAATGACGAGAAAACTAAGTAGATGCAAATTAAGGAACAAATTTTTTCCAAGTATAATAGTTTCAGAGATAAAAATTTGATTATACAATTATGTTTGACTAAAAGTCCCCTTTCTCGAAATTTTTAACATATTATAATTTGTTAATAACTTTAAAGATAGAAAAATGATGGTATAAACCCATTATTATTTCGCACAGACTACAACATATTGTAGTTTTATCAAAATCAAAAGAAATGCTACTAAAAGTAATAGATTTAGCATGGAATGACCCATTCATGTTACGAATTCTATTTACAATAACATTAGTGTCAATTATATCACTGTATTTTTCTTCAATATGCATTAATTCCTTCTTCGCATAATACTATGTAATAAGAGTAAATAAATAAATAAATAATAAGTGGGAACGCAAAGATAAATCATAAAAATATAATAAAAATAAATTTTATCAGAGTACCTTGTCATACACGTAGAAGTCATAATTGATTAAAAAAGAAGAAAAAAAAAAATAACAATATAAATTAACCCTCACGTTCCTGTGTCCGGGTCACTAAAGACACTGGCTTTAGCAATGAAGCAATAACGCACACAGTGACAGAATTGTTTACGTAGTCTTGAAATGACGACTTCACAGAAAATTTTCGGCAAATAAAACAGTACCGCTTTACGCTTTGAGAAAGAAACACGTATCAGACGAGAAAAAAAAGAATTGCATTTGTATCCTTCGTTTTATTATTCGTATTTATTTTATTGCTGTTATTTTAGAAATCATATTTGTAGCAATCACTCGACAAAAATACATAAGATTTTATGTATTGGATGTCAATAACTATTATTTATTTAAAAATTTGTAAATTTCTTACTTATAAAAATTCCTATAAAAATAGTATTTATAAGAAAAAATTAGATTGTAGAATGTCAAACACATAAAGAACAGTAATTTGATACCTCTTCCAATATTTATTAGCAATTTCTTAGCATAGGTCTCTCAAAACCTCCGGCCGCCGGATTCCGCGGTCCGTACTCCGAGAGTTAACGTAATATTAACAACATTTATTAACCCTTTCGCTGCGGAAGTTTCTATCGAAAAACGTGCCCATAGCAAGGGCAGCATATGATACGTTGTCTCACTATAATAATTCTTTGTACTTTTATATATTGTAGGAATAGTTGTGTATATTGAAGTGCTTTTACAGTGGTTGACTTAAAAACTAACTAAATTATATTTCCTTGGCTCTTTTGTATTATTTTCCGGCTAAAGACCGAAGCAATTGGAAACGAGGTATTGGTGCGGCCGAAAACTTGAGACCCAGTTTTATGAGGGATCTCTCTCTCTCTCACGCATATACCAAAACATTCTCTACCTACGATATTAAATCATCTAATTTAACATATCGGCATACCATAAGTACTATTTTTCTCATTGTACGTCCGTAATTTCCAAATATGACTACGATACATTGGGTAACTACAGTTGCTCATAATATTCAATGCTTGAGCAACTATAGTCGCCCATAGCATGCAAAAGTTGATTTACGAAGAGCGACTATAGCCGCTAGTAGTAGCGAAAGGGTTAAATTTCAACTAAAATATCGAAACAAAGACACGTCGAATATGGAACTCTATCGGACGTGAAACATTGAACGTTGAACGTTAAAACAAAATCAAGTCTTCTTCCCAAAGGTCCTTCATATATCTTTGATCCTCATCACTTCACTTTGGTATTTTGCGTCCAAGAATTTCGTTTTATCTCCAAGCCCGGTGTCATGTTTCAGTTCTCATAATTTCTCTCGTCAGGTGACCACCTATAAATAGCAGAAAATATCACTGAATATAGAAATTCGTTACTTTCTTCGCTCTTCTCATCTATTGGCATTAATAACGATCCACGAACAGGAAATTTAGTAATGCAATATTTTAGGCACTCATAAATATATGTCTATACATATGTAGGGGGGTATATGTAGAGGAGAATCGGGGCTAGGTGACTAATGGGATTGGTTAACTAATCCCCTCTAATTGTGGCATTATCAAATAGATGGTGCATTACTTCACAATATTAAAACACATTAATAATTACCTGGCTGTTTAATGTGTTGCCGTAGCAAAAAATTCGCGTATTATATCAGTACGAATAAAAAATTTAAAAGCATCCGCGGTAAGTAAATACTTTCGTTTTGACTAGTTATATATTTTTGTCCACTAAGTACTGTTTGATATTTTTTCATGCGTATTTTGTGATAATGTGATACATTAACTATAATTTACGGTATTTTATGTTATCTAATTCATTGAGATTTTTTATGTACAGCCTATAACATGTTAACCATCTATAGCCCGAATTTTGTCTACTTGTCGGAGGAAAAATTACGGTTGATTACAGTTTTTCACTTTGATTCGAAAATTCTTAAAGTAATAATTGCTATAGATGAATCGTGGTATCACTGCAATAATACAGTAATCAAATTTAATAGTACAGTGGTAACTAAATAAAATTAATTTTTTAAAATATAGGTACATTAATTTTGTAAGAGTCAGGCACTACCTGCGGCGGGACGGCGCCAGTAGATGGGCCTCTCAAGTGGTGGTGTGAATGTATTTATGGTTGCGAGTGAGAATGATCCGGGTATGTTTGGAAAAGTGTGACCGTGGACGAATCTTGGGTGGTCGAAAGAATGCTAGCGAAGAGTGGCTGAGTTATGTCAAGTGTATGTTTGAAACNGATTTTGAGTGCGAGTGAAAAAGGAATATATGTGGAAAAAAGATAGAGCGATTGAGGGATGTACGTTTAAGCGAGTGAATGTTCGGGGAGCGAGAGATTGTGTGGCAAGAGAGCAGTGAGGAAAGAGAGCAGCGAGAAGAGAGAGTGTTAAGAGTATTGTTTAGCAGTGTTAAAACTTAAGTTATTATTATCATTATTATTTATTTAAATAAAACCAAATAATCCCCACGCGCCACAGAGCTTGATCATTCTGTCAGTGTCTTCAGAGTGTCAGTGACTTCTGTTCTTCCGATCTTCCGTATTCTTCCGCATCTTCCGTGTTCTTTCCGTTTTTTCCGCTTTACTTCCGTCTCTCTCTCTCTTTTCCTCACCCTTACAATTTGTAACTTTTAAGTCACACGGTTCCATAGAGGATTAACAATGTCAGGCGGGATTATTTGATTGAATATAGACGAGGTTATTTGACTGTTAGTCGATTAAACCCAGGTATTATTTTTGTCTCTGTTTTATTTTGCTTTGCTCTTATTGAAGTATTAATTGGCTCCATTTGTTAATCAGGTATCAACATAAGAATTATACAATTTTACTCAGATGATTTGTAGTCTAATTCCGGCTACAATTTATTATTTGATTCAATTTTTGTAGAGTTTAATTTTTGTTAATACTGTTATTCTTTCTTAGATATGTATCTAGAAATAAGCATCAAGTCAACCAGCCTCGTCATATAAGTCAACAAACCTCCCAGTTGTAATTCCATGACTTATTGCTGTTATTAATCTAAATAGATAAAAATTACAATCTAGACAAAATTAAAGCGATTTTCAAAATTATCCCTGTATATCTAAGAAAATGTATAAACTTTTGATATGTGAATAGTTAACAAAATAGTAATGGCATACTCATAAAAATTGGATACGTTAAAAGTTAGTCAATTAGAGTGGGTCTCCCCTACTGTTTACATATGGACCAAAACGAATATATTGGGTGAGTTCACACTAAAATACAACAAATTTGGCATGTAAAATTTTTTTTTATTAATCAGTTATAAAATCTCCATTGCTTTGTACGATCTTGTTTCTATTTTGCAATAAATTATGCATAACGTGATCGTCGATCAAGAAAGGTCGGCCAGAACGTGGTTCGTCGTTAAGTTGAAAATCACCGCGTCTGAATTTTGCAAACCACTTTTTCACTGTTCGAAGAGCTGGTGCATGGTCTTTATAAACACCCTGAATGTTTTTCATAGCAATTCCCACTGTTACACCTTTGTGGAATTCGTAGAGCACGACGCGACGCAAATGAATCTTTTCTCGGCACATTTTAAAAATCTCTTTTCACAATATAAACACTATCAAAAAACACAAGACTGCTGTTAGAATAACAATTGAATATCGTATTTTTTATCTGCTATGCAGTTTGCACAAGCAACATCGTATGTCATTTGCAAATAATTAATTTAGTCACATCTATTGAAATCAGGCACGAACTTTTGCATTGATGCAATATTATATGTTTGACAAACGAAATATGTAACCGTACGTGTCTCAAATACAAATCACACAACAAACAGGCTCCTCTTTCGTATTCATGAAAATATCTACCGTTGCCCAGATCGCGCAACTGGAAATAAATATTGCGGGTTAGGGTTAATACCTTGACCATTGGAGTCCCGGTTATCCGAGTCCCATTTAACCAAGGTTGTGTATTATTCGAGTCGTGAAATGGATGTCACACAGTACCGATGCAGCCACTATCAAAGCAGCTCTATTTTATGTTGAACAGTAGGATACTTCCTTTTTAACCTCTTAGCTACTGTACACCATTATAATGGCATTCGCGAATGCCATCTTTCAGAACGGCACACTAGTATAGTAGCTTACTTATTTCTCAGTCGTTGAGAACTGCATACGCTATGGCTATGCAATAGAAATGTGAAAAACTATAATTTATTCACTCATGAGTTTACTGTAACATAACTACGTAGTATAAAGCACCTCTGGATATAGTTTATGTCGGGCCTTACTTTACAGTGATATAGCTTCGCGGACAATCTCGCAGCAGCTAAGAGTTAGGGCGTCTATGGAACGTAGCAACTAAGAAGGGAAGCTATACAATTAAACAAAAATCTGTAATTTGATTATTTTCGAATGTTTAGTATATAAATTACAATTGCTGTTAGTAGATTGCAGTGCTTAATAACAGATTAATTGAGAAATTAAATTTGGGCCCTTTACTTTACCTACTTTAGTAAATACATTTTTTTTAGTTTAAATATTAATCCAGTCCATGATATGCTGATTCTATTTTTAAAAGTGGGTCATCATTCTCTAACTTAACCTATGTACAACAGAACGTCGATTACCTGAAACATCGATTTTCTGAATTTCGATTATCGGAATAGAAAGTAAATGTATATGAAAAATATAATAAGTACACACACTGCTACTTAATAATGTTAAAACAAGTAAAATCAAGGGAAACACAAATGAACAAAGATAATCTAATAAATGACTAGTATCAAGTCATACTATTGTAAGTGAACAATGGCGGCATAACACGTTGTATAGGTAGTGTATATCATTATTCCTCGAATTAAATTTAAAGCTAGTAAATGTATATGAAAAATATAATAAGAACACACACTACTTAATAATGTTAAATCAAGTAAAATCAAGGAAAACAAATGAACATAGATAATCTGATAAATGACTAGTATCAAGTCACATTATTCAAAGTGAACAGTGGCAGCATAAAATGTTAGCTTATTACAAATATACCTCTTACCGTACATTAACCAAGTAAAATAGTATCTCCAACAAATCAAAATATAGTCACACTGTCTGTCTGCGTGTTAAGAACAAAAAAGGGTACCTACATGTTCTTATTATTTAAAACATAATATTACCAAAAATATAAAATATAAAATATATAATCCCTTGTCTGATCGTAGTAATCTCATCACGCACTATATGTATGTATTACACATTTAAATTATGTTTACATTTTGAAACATTTATCCTTCCCGTTTTAAGTCCATCATTTCAGTGTTTTCTCTGAGTTTAATGCTTCCAAATGATTTTAGAGGGAATTCATAAGTTGAAGATATCTGAGAATGCGTAACTCACTTTTCGTATTCCATTTCTCTCGTTAGGGATGTATTTTTTTGCGTAATAAGCGTCTATACTTAAAAACACTTGTTAGACACGTGAAATACAAAATTTATTTTTAAAACAAGTACAATATGATTAACTTAACATTAACACGTTGACTACCACGCGCATTTTACGTCGTTTGCCTATGGCACCAGCATGAATTTCTTATTGTGCGATGTGTATTATGTTGAAAAAAAATATATATATTTTCCTTGTATTGATAGAATTATTTTTGCATGTCCTGTATGGCATTAATTTCTTCAAACCATTATGGTAACAGTGGTATTATTTTAAAATATATCAGTATTGATATTTACTTTAATTATGTATTTTACTATTGGTCGCGTCGCCGGTCACCGGTGGCCCCTACGACAGTCAACGTGTTAATTACAGTAGTTAATGTAATATCAAAAATAAAGTATTGCCGCGCAAAAGCCCAAGTGTCGCGGCTCGAAAAGCTTGAAGACTAAAAGCATCTTTTCATTCGACAGAACTGTTTTTACATCCTCGGTACCCACCACTCTACTTTAATTTCTGTGTTCAATTATTTCGTACACAATTCATATATTCGCATTACAATATAATGGGATATCTTACAACGAGTGAAACAGTTTAATTTTTACTTGATTCATAACATATTCACAAATTTAATTCTCTCAGACCGATTATCCGGAAAACCACTTATCCGGACAGATTTGTCTCCCAATTATTTAGGATAATCGACGTTCTACTGTATTTATTTTCTAATTTTTATTTAACAGAAACACTGCATGCAGTAACAGCGTATAAAATACGGAGGAGAAAAATTATTCCAAAGATACTTGAGCAATTTCATTATTCAACACGCTCGGGACTTTGGCAATACTGAATTATTGGACTATGCTTGTAATGCGGCAAAAACGAGGAAAATAACAGTATTCGCTACATTCTTCTAGGCTGTTCGTTAACTATCCGAATTCAATATCGCAGCTGGATATCTGCGGCAACGACTTCTTTGTCCGTGGGAAATGTGTAGGTATGCTTCGCGATGGTCGCCGAACGACGTTCGTAAGGTACGATCATGATCCGGGCTGTGTATGCCGGATTATTGGAGTTCTGCTGTATATTCTGCTTAATTGAAACTACCTTAATTCACTATGGTCGTTTCTACCGAGAAACGGGAGGTATACCGTTATGTTTTCTTGCCGACAATGTTTCTTTGTGCGTTTGTATATTAAATAATCTAATTCAACCTACGCGCGAATATTAACACTAGAACTACCAAAGTGATAAAAATTACTAAAAATTACTTCATAATTTCTTTAAAAAATTGTATACATTTACTGTGGTACATTCTGGGAAATTTTCTGTAATTTTTTGCATTATGTATTTTTCTTACATACCTTTCATTTAGATTTCTTTGATACAAAAAAGTATACTTAAACCGACGTTAGTGAAGTGGAAAATATAACAAGTGGCAAGATGGGGTCTGCGGGACCCAAAATAATGTTGTGTATTATAAAACTCGATGGTATCAGCTAGTAAATAGGTTACAGGAGGGAAAACTACACTGAGGTTCGACTCACCGCCGTGCGTTGATACAAATGTACAATTAATTTAAAATTTTTGGGATTTGTGGCTCCCTATCTTACTAACGCTGGATTAAAACTCCTATAGTTCTACTGTTAACACATTAATGAAGGTGTATTGTGATAATGTTGTATTCCCCAGGGTTTGTATTTATTATAATTAATAAATTACAACGTAATCACCGAACAAAAACTCCGATGAAACTACTAGGTAGCAATGTATTATTGATATTCGGAAGCTACGGTTTAACTACCAGTCGGAAGACGATTCGACAGATTGTAAGGATTTTTGAAAAACAGCGTGTATAATATAAGCTTGGAAAAAGAAAAAGTAAGGCTTATCTTGGGTCCAATAGTCGGTAAGAAATGAGGTAAAGAACTCGAAGTTCATGGATAAGTAACGGCAAGGGGTGAAGTCATTCGTTATTAAAGGAGGAATATGGAATTTTTAAAGAAATGTGCCAGATATTTAAAACTAATACTTACAGTGGGTAATAAAAATAGTACGATCAGACGAAGGAGTTACATATTTTATATTTTTGGTAGTATTATGTCCTGAATAATAAGAACATGTAGGTACTCTTTTTTGTTCTTGACACATAGACAGAGAGTTTGACTGTATTTTGATTTGTTGGCGATATTATTTTACTTGGTTGATGTACGGTAAGAGGTACATTTGTAATAAGCTAACATTTTGTGCTGCTATTGTGCACTTGTAATAGTGTGACTTGATACTAGTCATTTATGAGATTATATTTCTTCACTTGTGTTTTTCTTTATTGTTACTTGTTTTAACATTATTAAGTAGTAGTGTGTGTACTTATTATATTTTTCATATACATTTACTAGCTTGATGATATATACCTTAACAATTTTTTTAATAATTTGTAGCAGATTTAAAATCATTGTTATACATTATTAAAAACCTAAGAATAATTTTCGTACTGAAAAAAGTGTTATTTCAAGTGTGCTTTCAATTCCATTTTTGCTCAAAATTTGAATAAATAGTTACTTCCAAGTGGTTTAATAAATTAATAAATTAATAAATTAATCACACGCTGTAGCTATGAACTTCGACGCAATTTTAACTAATCATAGCGAAGATTACATAGGTAGTCATTGTGAATATTACACATATTTTTTTAAATCACTTAATAAATGATTGAAAACATTCAAAAGAATGTATAACATTTATCAACCATAATATTTTATTAAAAATCAATGAATACTTATTTAATGATACTCCTAGTATAGTTTTTTAGTGCTTGAAAACAATTTCTCCGATGGAGTGATACTAAGCAAAATTTAAAAATATATCGTGAGTCGTTCTTCCTTTTGTTTGTAGTACATACAGTGGCTCACACCCAAAATCGTATACCCTTTAACACAGAATTATTCTTTACAAATTGGACTAAACGATTTGAGATTTTTTGAGAAGTTAGAAAGATTAGTTTACTACATGATGTGTGAAAAAAAATTTCCGGTAAAACTGCACTTGTTCGGAACCGCGAAGAAAATAGTAAAGGTCACCTTTCACAACTGTTTTATCTGAGCCTGAAATGAAAATTTAGAACATACATTTTGTAGATTTGTATCAATTATATATATGCTGAAAATTTGAAATATGTACGAATCTTCGGATATATTATATTTACATTTATAGAGTACAGGAAGATTATCTGATTCCGATGAACTTTGCATCATGAGTATATTTGACACACATCTATAAAACGTATTTTTCAAATTTTTGTTACAAACTCAAATAAAAAGGTTCTAAAAAGTAACCTATACTATTTTCTTCTCGATCCCGACTAATTGCAATTTTTTCATAATCTTGTTTACAAATCACCTATTAAACTACTCCTTCTAACTTCTCACAATAATTCAAGTTGTTTGGTCAAATTTTAAAAAAGTTATTCTGTTTCACAGGGTGTATGATTTTGAATGCGAGCCATTGTACGTATAAAACGCGGCATGGGGAAACCAGCAAACAATAAGTCCCTATTTGTTGTCGCTAGAAATACGAGGGTGAGAAACGCGGAGTGCAGCAACGCGTGCATTTCGAATCGAGGAGGATAATCGGAAAGGTATACATACACTTGAATATCGCGTGAAGCAAGTGTTCTCCTCGGTTCAGGGTTGCATAAATATCGTCGCCGATCACGCGAGTAATATTCACTGAACCAATACTATAATGCTGTAAAGCTAGCTGTGCACACGCCTATACGTTTCTGATTCTCCTCCCCTCAATTTTCCGCGTTTTATTTGCTCAACGAGACCAAGCCACGCTCGTTTCCCTGCATCCTTTGCCGCGCTATCGGCATGATGTACGACCTGGCTATCATCCTTCGAGCTTTTCGAGTACTACCGGCCGCTTCAGAATTTCCCCAGTCGTTTAGTTTCCTCCTCCACCGAGCATCAACCTATCTTTAATGCGTATTTGCATTTTTACTCATCCGTTGAACGCGGCTACTTGTCGCATACCGTTGAAATGACAACCGTTTTTTGCCGCGTCAGGTGTTCGTATCTCGTTCTCCTTTTTTCAACTACTTTTTTGAGAAATAATAATTCTTTCGCATAGTTAAAGATAAGAGATAAACAATAATTTAGCATCCACGGTAAGAAATATTTATTTTTGTAATAAGTAAATATTCTTTCTATAAAGTAATTGGGGGAGAGGAATGGAGATGCCAAAAGCTTCTTATTAAATTTATTAAAAATTTAATACATATAGGGAATCCGCGGTAAATCTGGACAATCATTTATTTCCTAATGTATTACAACTGGAAAAAAATTGTTTTATTAATACTAGAATTACCGACGACTAAAGCAGACATTTTTATACCAAAGAAATGAAAATGTAAGGTATTTGAAGAAATATCTATAATAAAGGTAACAATTCTTTGCGCATATTTTTTTACAAAAAATCACGGAAAATCCCCAAAATTACATTATTGTAAATTTATAAAATTTTTATAAGAAATTATGAACCAGTCATTTTGATTGGTTCGGTAGTTCTAGTGTTAAAATTACACGATACACAGGGGTATGTCTTTTGATGAAAGAACATTTTTTTTACTTTATTATTTGATAAAATATGAAGTAAATATGAAGAAAATATTTCATTTTTTAAAAATAAAACTCTGTGTTTTTATTCATAACATTTGATAGTGATTTTCAAGACTAGCAAGGGACGTTCGGTAACCCGAAAATTAAAAAAAATTTGAAACTTCGCTGGTGTGTAGAGGACGTCGAACTAAGTATAACAATATTTTTTTTATTTGCTGATATTCAGTTTTTCAGGGTGAAAATACCCTTTAAAGTTTTCGATGTGCTTTCCTATTTTTCTATATATCTTGAAAATTATAACAGATATAAACAAATTTTTAGATTGAAAATTTATAGATATATCCTTAGACAGTGTATATCAATAATAAAATTTGATAAAAAAATAGTAAAGCGTACTTTAGCAACGATGACATTAATATTTAGTCCTCACGATTGCTTAGATTTTTATTTTATATCTCTCGATTGAAATATGCAAGAACCATACACAAATAGTTGATACTAAGTAAATGCATCGTTCGAAATACAATGGCGGGAGTTCGAGATACATCCACCAATAAAATTATTAAAGTACTGCATTACTAGATAGATTTCGTATATATATTTGTAATTGCAATAAAATTTTGCACATTTTTTGACCAGACAAGAAAATCAAAATTTTCAAAAATAAGGATGGTGAATATCTATTCTAAGTGGCGATTTTTAACATGTAGATCTTAAAGTGTGAATAAGACCGCGAGNAAATAAAACTCTGTGTTTTTATTCATAACATTTGATAGTGATTTTCAAGACTAGCAAGGGACGTTCGGTAACCCGAAAATTAAAAAAAATTTGAAACTTCGCTGGTGTGTAGAGGACGTCGAACTAAGTATAACAATATTTTTTTTATTTGCTGATATTCAGTTTTTCAGGGTGAAAATACCCTTTAAAGTTTTCGATGTGCTTTCCTATTTTTCTATATATCTTGAAAATTATAACAGATATAAACAAATTTTTAGATTGAAAATTTATAGATATATCCTTAGACAGTGTATATCAATAATAAAATTTGATAAAAAAATAGTAAAGCGTACTTTAGCAACGATGACATTAATATTTAGTCCTCACGATTGCTTAGATTTTTATTTTATATCTCTCGATTGAAATATGCAAGAACCATACACAAATAGTTGATACTAAGTAAATGCATCGTTCGAAATACAATGGCGGGAGTTCGAGATACATCCACCAATAAAATTATTAAAGTACTGCATTACTAGATAGATTTCGTATATATATTTGTAATT